>JAPFSC010000044.1:0-131748 GCA_030777805.1 Fusarium sp. MBC 364
TTACAACAAAATACACACTTTGGTCTACGTTATCATTCGCAGCTTCGAACTTACTGGGCAGACGGGGTATGTATCAACCAGGCCGACGTGGCGGAAAAGGAGATCCAAGTTCCTCTTATGGGATTGATCTACAGCTCTGCTGTCCGTGTCCTTTGCGATGTTTGCCAGAATGAAAGGTTTGACTCTTTGCTTGACGCTATGGATCGGTACTGGAGACGGAATATCCGCCGTGGTGTCGTACTAGGCAGTGCCGTGATAGCTCTATCAAAGGAGAGAAGCGCTGAAATCATGGGCGTCACCCTACCTTCCCAAGAGGAAGCAGACGCGATCGAAGAGGTCGTAATGGAAAGGTGGTCCAAAGATTTCTTTGAATTTATCCAATTGAAATGGTTCCATCGTCTATGGATTGTGCAGGAATTTGTCCTCGGCCGCGATGTAAGCATGGTATTTGGTCGCAAACACATCCCTTGGCGCCAGCTCTGGGCCGGTGTCGTGGAATATCAAGGGGCTGGTATACCATGGGACGGTGGTGAGTTTGCAAAAGCCGAGAACGCTAGTCTGGTCTCATCGTTTAACTCGATGTGTTTCATCCGTACCTGTCGGATGATAGATCCTGACACGGCTCTTGGTCGTGAATTTAACAACGTCGGCGATGGCCTCATGGGAGGCACAGATATGAGTGAAGCTCAGCTAAGTATGTGTATTATGGCTGGGTGCTACAAACAATGCACCATCCCTCGAGATCGATATTACGCTATACTCGGTTTGGTGAAAGGCGGGGAAGAACTGCATGCTGATTACACGGCGCCTATGAGAGGCATCACTATTCAGTTTTGGAAACGCGCATTGCAACTTGCCTCCGGAGGGGAACTGATTCTTATCGCCGGGATGGCAGGTCAAATCTCGGGCTATCCATCATGGCTCAGAGATGTTTCTCTTCCCGATCCGCTGGGTCATCTCTGGATGTTCGGTCCTCTGGGGAACTCTAGGCACAGATCAGGAGGTAGCCTTGGTACATGGTCTGCCAGATTCGACGAGAGTCAGCCCGATGAGATGATCACTCAAGGATACTTCATCGATGAGATTGTAGAGGTATCAAGTGATGAGCCGACGGAGCCTTTTGATATGGAGGCCATGACTAACCGGCTTCAGAACGCTATGTCTTTCTTTACTTCCGGATCCCGGACAGCAGATCCTAGGTACCCGTTGACTGGTGAGAGTACCCAGGACGCAGCTGTAAAAGCAGTATGTGATTATAACGCACTCAACGACGATGGAGACTTCGGCACGCTTCTTCAGTTAGCCCTGTCTCTTCTCTCAGTCGCTCAGGCCTATCCGAATAGAGGTGCAGAGTTCGGGAATAGGATACTTGCTACCTTCAGAGATAAGGAGGATGTTTGGCTCAAGCTGTTCACTGGGGTATACTACACCAAGGGTTTGCGATTCTGTAAGACGAGCAAGGGAATGTTTGGAATGCTGGCAAAAGAGGTGCGCGTTGGGGACTCGGTATGGATTTTAAAAGGTTGCCGATTGCCGGTTATCTTGAGGCCGAGCTTATCGGAGCTTGAAACATTCGAGGTGGTGGGTTGTGGCTCGTTGTACGGACTTATGAGTGGGGAGGTCCTCCAAATGCCGGCGTTTCATTGTCAAGAGGTTACTCTGCGATAGGTTCTTCATCTTCTTTTAAAATGTCGTATGTTCACAAACAGTCATTACTGTTGCTGCAAGAGTTCATTGCGAGGCAAACACAAGAAAAAGGAAGAGTGAAGACATGCTGTATGATACAGAGAATTGATCATACCATTCATTACAGAGTGACAATTACGCTAACTTTAAACATCCATTAAGCCCTTTAGAGCTTCTTGCCCGACTCAATATCAGCAACCGCAGTGTTGGTATTGACGGGAGTGATCTCCACACCCTGAAGCTTATCGTCACCGCGAGGGGGGACAACCTCGAACACTGTTTCAGAGTTAGCAATGATCTTGCACAGGATATGAGGAATAACTTACAGTCAATGGGAGTAGTCTCGAACTTGCGGGCGTTGGTCTTCTTCTGGAAGAGGTAGTCAAGATCGGCAAAGCTACGGTTCTTGGTCTCAGGAAGGAAGAAGAAGATCCAGACAGCCCAGATGAAGCACAGGCCAAAGTAGAACATTCCGGTCTTGGCTCCCCAGTTCCAGGCATCGGAGCTGCTGTTGAGCATACGAGGGTTGAGCTGCTGGACGATGATCTGACCACAGACGTAGACAGCACGACCAATGACAATGGTGTGGGCGCGGACACGGCTGGAGGCTGTCTCGGCGACAACGACGTAGGTGGTGGGGCCGAGAGAGACCTTGAAGATACACTGAACGACTACCAGGAAGGCAGCGGTGGTGATGGCTACACTGTCACCATCGGAGACGAAGCCGAGAATACCGATGATCAACATGCAAAGACCGATACCAGAAGAACCGTAGAAGTAGAATGTACGACGGCCAACTCTACCCATAAGAGAAATGGCAATAGCAGTGGCGAAGATGTTGACGGACTGAATACCCATGTTGTAGTTGAAAGCGTTGGTGGCGCTCATTCCAACAGACTTGAGCAGGATAGCAGCGAAACTGGTAATGGATTGACCGTTAAGAATCTGGATGATCCAGGCCATGCAGACAATACCAGTTCGGCGAAGGTTGGTTCCACGGAAACAGTCCATGAAGCTAGCATCTGCGGCCTCAACCTTCTCCATCTCGTTGGTATGCTTCATAAGAGCAAGAGTCTGAGCCATGGTCTCATCAGTGTAGTGGCCCTTGCGTGCAAGACGACGAAGGCTGTGCTCGGCCTCCTCGAGCTTGCCGCGTCGGACGAGGTACCAGGGAGACTCGGGAGCAAAGAAAGCGACGACCAGCAGAGGAGGAATCCACATCCACTGCAGACCGTAGGGCACACGCCAGCCAGCGTCACCCTTAAGGTCGAGAGAGCCACGGAGGACACCGGTAGCGAGGAAGCTTCCAGCTCCCCAGCACATAGAGACCCAAGCAGTAAGGTATCCTCGGAGAGCGGCGGGGCAGATTTCGGCGGCGTAGGCGGTAGTGAGGGTCTGGAAGATACCCCAGGGGATACCGCAGAGGAGGTTACCGATCAGGAGCATTTCGACACTGGTGGCGAAGAAGAGGACGAAGATAGTGCAGGCCATAAGAGACATGGCGAACTAATAAGATTAGCTTCATTCTATTGTACCAATGTGAAGAGTCAAAACATACCATGTAAACACGTCGAGAACCGAATCGCTGTTGGAGGAAACCGTTGAGCAGGAGACCGACGATAGAACCACAGTTGTTTCCAGCACCGATGGCACCCTGCCACATTGTAGAGATATGTTGTTCGCCGTTCGCATCGGGCCATCCGAAGCGCTTGAGGTAAGCAGGATGAGCGAAGAAGTTGTTGATGAGACCGACATCCATTCCCTCCATGACCAGGGCAACACTCAGAAGCATACTGAATGTCACGGCGGGCCAGTATCGGTTGAACAGCTCCTTCTTGGGGATGAGAGCCTCGGCATCACTGGCTGTGACGGCGGCTTCGATGAGCTCGACCTGAGAGTTGTTTCCCGAGTACTCGGTGTGGTGGACGGGGAGTTTTCCGCCGCCTTCCACGTGGGCGGGATCCTGAGAGGGCGCCATTGTGGATGTGAGTCAGGAAGAGATGAGAAGGAGGAAGGGAAAAGGGAAAGAGGTTAGAGAGAATGCTCAATGCAGATCTGGGGAAAGAAAAGAGGGAATGGAAGGGGGGAGGATATAGGATAAATATAAGCAACTTGACATGTCTTTCTCCGCACTCAACCCAACATAACATGGTGGACCTTGTCAGTCTGGCCGTCAAGAGAGCATCGTTGCCAAGATGATTCGGACTTGACCAGGATTCTCGGTGGTATTTCCCCACGGGGTCCGCGAATCATCCCCCGCATGGTCAAGGGCGAATTGGATTCCCTGGATGGCTCGACTAGTATTGACCCGACCAAACCTGTTTAAGCCTAAAAGACTGCGTTTCGGGAAAGACAAGCCCGAGTCAAGACAGTAAATTTAACGTGTGATTCGAGCTAAACGCTAAATTTATGGGGGCTCCACCCCCAGAAACGGACGATGGGGGTTCCACAGCAACTCGACGGCTTCAATTCTGGGGTACGAGATGACCATCACCGTTCAAGATGAGCATTCTCTGTAGGATATGGCATTTGGAGACAGTTGAGAGTCTTATGCATTGTGACGATCTGGAACAACATTATTCCTCTGTCATCAATACATCTATAGACACAGCATCTCCAACTGGTTGAGTGATGAATGTCTCTGGTATGACCTCGGCTAACTACGAGTCAAAACGATTGGTCAACAACTCACTACCTGACTCTCTTGGCCGACAGACCAGACCAAGCCTGGACTCGCTCTTCTCTCCGAAACCATCACATGAACCAGCATCCTAGGAGACTCTGGTTGCCATGATACAAAACTATTAACTTGGCATGACCTGAAGCATTAATGAGAATGATACTGATGAACGATATATGACTCTGGCCAAGAATACAGAGAGTGGATTGAACAGATAAGGTTATCAACCGGTACTGAAGATAAACGGTACTCAACTGAAGCCCCCATTGAATTGATCCTCTTCCCCACAATGACAATGGGTCGACCCCAAAGTTGCCCGCCCGCTATTCTTCAGCGTCAAGCTTAATTCAACTGAGCACTGACAAAAGTGTGGCGACTAGTTTAGCTTGGCTTATGCGATGACAGACCGGTAGTGTAGCGTAGCCCTTTTTTCTCCTCATTTTTATGACTCCGTCACCCATCGGCGAAGCACTACGGCATTGATGACCGGTAATTGCCGGCCTCGAATATCGGCCTGGATCGGACATGGCGCCGATATCTCGTAATTATTTGACAGAGCTGAATAAATACAGTCTCATGATTCCATTTCGAACAAAGCTAACGATTCATTGTTTTCAGCTCAATAGATGCTGTGATACAGTTTGAAGTGTCAATTCTTCTGCTCGGTATCTCGGGCAATCTTCACGCGTTGATCTCATCTCCAACCGTTCTACTCGCTCTTTAACAAATCACAGCCCAAGCCACGTTTGGGGTTCCCAGCCCCCAATCCTCTCAAGCCATTACCGTCAAATGGTATCAGCCAAGTAACCGTTCCAGGTGCTAGAGTGTCAATCACTGCACGTCCGGTACGCGTCAAGCAAGGATTTTCCATCGCTTCAGTGAATTCCCCCCTTTTTGGGGTTACGCTGGCACCCCGCATTCCGGGGAGCAGACCGTGTCACGATGATCCTTGTATGGAATGATTCTCATGATTTTGTCCTTAATGAACCCGAGAGACTGGATCGTGAAGAGCCGTCACATGGGAACCCGCGGTTTCGGGAACCTTAGATACATCTAGACTGCTAGTTCGTGGATGACTGTCACCCTTCACCTGAATGCCAAGCTGCGGCGTACCTAGACACTAGCCATAATATAGTGTCTCGGGGTTTTGAAGCCCGAGAATGTTGCTTAAACACCAAGGATACGAGTATTGCTTGCATCGCTCGGTTGCTCGGTTGTCGTCAAAGCTGCATTGCGATGGGGTCCCTTGAGCATTAGGGGACACTGACAGGCCAGAGCCGATGCACGATACTAGTATACAAATCTCAAGGAATAACTCCGGCCAGGGTACCTTGGCCTTGACTGTCACTGATGCTTCTCGGTATGGCCCGTGAGACTGTCAAGGTTACACTGCACCTGAGATACCAGGTAACAGTTTGACGTCGAACAACCTTAGCCTGGGGTGGCTTTGTCTTGACTTGCATCAGCAAGCGCGATCCATGTGCATTTATCACCCAGAGAGTACAGAGCAGCTCGCTCTCAAGTATGGGTGTAGATACTGAGAGCAGGAACAGGCTAACGGCTGAAATCCCTTTTCACCGACAACCCCTTCCATCAAAAAACACTGGATTCCTTGTTAGAGCTTTAATTTGATGTGATAAACCTGCCAACGTCCGTAAAGTCTCGTCTCTTTCAGATGTGACAACAGCGGATAATGCGGCAAAGTTGATCATCTGTTTGTTCCATCTGCAGCCAAACACATCTGATGGATGCAAGATTACCCCAGATTTACGAGATCTGCATCTCAACAGCCTGAAAAGTAACAAAAGTGTGAGATTCGGTGAAATTGCAGGATTTCTCAACCGCGTCTGCATCTGTGTGGAGTGTTTGCCAGGCGCCCCAATGATGAGACACGGGCTGTGGCACAGTCGCGACAGAGCCAACAACATGGATTGAAAGGATGGCAACAGTAAAGCATGTGAGGGACATGTTCAGAAAGCATTATTAGAAGTGTTCTTTTGCTTCGAAACATTGTTAGACTAAGCATTGTGACATGGAACCCATCCTCATGAGCTTACATTGGAGATGTTCCTTTGTAAAATGCAATCACTGTTCGTGCTGCCATCGTCCATTTTTTACGACTAGTCTTTGCTTGGCAGGGTGCGGATACAAGAGTGAATGATATTTCACAAGAATGGAGGATACACCAGTTCAGACAGAAAGTCGAAGCTCTTGTCATTATTTTTGTTAGGTTTTGTTATGATATTCGCCGATGTAGGGTAGCCGAAGCGTCAACACGTGACCCGAGTTTGTCGCGTTGTGAGTTGGGCCATTGGGCATCTTCGTCACGCCATGACGTACTCTGTTTAGCGATTTATTTCTGGTATACGCAGTCAATCTCGAAAACATGTACATTCGCTCAACTCTTCTGAAAAAGATTCCTCAGATTCTGTCAACAGCGACTGCGCGACTGCTCGAAACACGCTGGTTCGCCCGACCGATGGAACCACTGAAGACGCGCTGAGACCACGGCGATAGCAGCGGCTTCGGGCAGTCCTTAAGCGACTCGCACATGGTCGATACGGCTGGCGCAGACGAGCCCACGTACTGGACACGCGATACTCTTGTTCCACGCCGTAGGCAGTGGCTCTTACTCAGCTACTGACGCGAGCAAGTTGAAGAGTACCTGGACACCCGCACCATTTCGAGCGCTATCGCAGGCGGCGAGTGTTATACTTTATCCTCGAATCTCGACGCTCAAGAGACGTGACCCCCCGAGCTCACTCGACTGAACTCAAGAAACGAGCCCTCCTTGTTCGCGGCGTCGCCATCGCCGACTGGCTCTCAATAACCTTACAACGACGCTCGCAGCCAAACAGCACCCGTGCTCTACACCACGCCGCCGCCATGTCGATCGAGTACGGACGAAGTACAAACAATTGGTGAGGAGTGCAACGCCGGACGATGGTGTACTCGTGGTAGCCAGAAGCGAAGAACCATCGCTGCTGAGATGCTGTCCATGGCCGCCCCGTTGAAGCCTGCCATGGTCAATACGCTGGCGGAGAAGCGAGCTTGTCTAGCTTCCGCTTTCTGGTGGTCCCCCACATCTGTTGAAGCACGATACTGCCGTCGCGCTGACGATGGCTTCGTCTGTACCCAGCTCTATCGCCCGTCCCCGTCGCCTGTCCAGTTCGCTGTCTCACCACTGCGCTAGTGGTCGCATACTTTCGTGCTGTGAATTGTCGCATTGACGTCGGACCATGTGCGCTCCTCTCCAACACCGCGCTAGACGTGACGTAGCGTGTGATGCTGTTCTGCTGCCCTACTGTCGCACATTGAGCTCTTCCGTATCCTGTTCCTTCATCGTGATCCTGTTGCTGAACGTAGCGCCTCACTCACCGTGTCGCCAACCCCCCCCCCAGACCAGATCATCATGTCATGACCATATCCTCATTCCAAAGCAGCGCATTTACCGCTACCTCGTCCCCGTGATAGAGCTGCACATACATCCTGATAGCCGGACACTCCACCCTAGCCCTCAGTTCAATCCACCAGATGCTCCGCCCCGCCTTGCGATACCACAGATACAGCAACGATAGAGCCACGGGATCTCGTTCAAGGAGGAGCGCCTTGTAAGCACCGTCTAGCCTATGCGTGAACAGCTGCGTATGCCCTGTCGTAACTTCGCTATCTTGGAGATTGAGCACATGCGATACAGCATGGGCAGCATAGAAGTAGGGGTTGTCATCCGCTGTAGAAAGATCGTGTAGAAGACAGATCTCGGCGATTGGCTCTGGTATACCGTGTATCCCAAATTCGGGCAACGGTGACAGCATTTGATCAAACGTGATTCCCATAACATGGAAAAGACTGTCCACTCGCATTGGCTCGACTAGCTGCCATAGTGACATCTTGCCGTTGATCATGGTCACCCACTCCAGGTCATCGTCACTAGAGGACTTCATAGGCCATGAATCCTCCGGTCTGTACGCATCAGGAGAAGAGAATGTTAGGACAGCCAAGGCAGCAGCGGTACCCCAGATGGGGTCTTTGTCTTTCGTTTTGACGGGCCGTCGAAGTTTCTCGTTGAACAGGGCTGTGCTTTGGGACCAGTGGTAACACTCTTCTAGACTGCGACGAGAGCCTGTTGTTGTGTTTAGGTAGCGATCGTATGTGAGCGCAACTGCCAAAGAGGCGTGCATCAAACATGGATACTGCAATGTCAGCTATAAGTGAAGGTCGATTGTTGTCTTGCATTCGGCCACTTACAGTAAAGGCCAATTTGAACAAACCCTGGTTCACTTTCAGCATATTGGGATCATCAGGTGTAAGAAGGCTCCGTGCATAATAACGAGTGACAAAGTCCTGGCACTTGGCGCTCAGCTGATATCTCGAGAACTCATCGGATGTCCAGACAGCGTTGCTTATAGAAGGTCGAAGTACTGGTTTGCTTCGAACCAGAGATCTTCCAGTATCCGAAGTAACTGACTGTAGATCGGGAATATTGAACCCGAAGTTGCATAATACCCCAAAAGAAGTACAATTCCTACAACGAGGTTTACTCTCATCGCACTATAAACAATCAGTCTTCCGCTCGTGATACAGGAATGGGGTTCCACGACCTTGACTTTTCGCAGCTTACAATTCCGGCACCCATGTCTCGACCTCCGCGCCGGTTTAGCCGCTCGAGCTTCCTTTTTGGCTTCCACGTGCATGGCTGCTGTTGCGTGAATTACCGTGTCCTTCTTGTTGAGAAAGAATGAAGAGATGTAAGCTGCAGCAGTAGGTGGAGACGAAGACATTCCTTCAGTTCCACTTTGTTCGATACGCTAACCTCGTCTCGCCAAATGATCTTTACGCTAACCACTTCACGGAAACAGTCAGCGCTGATTGGCTCATGTATCTCTGGAATCGATGGACTTAATATAGAGAAAGTCCGTTGTGGGCGAAGAAGGCAGGTATAAAGAGGATGGGGTATCCGATCGAATTGATCTTCTTCGTCTCATACATACTCGAAAAGTCTTCTTGACGTACATTCTTACCCATATTACAATGACAACCCATCTCGCTGCCGTTCAAACAGCCAAAGGACAACCCTTTGAGGTCCAGTCCCGTCCCACACCAAAGCCGGGACCAAATGAACTGCTTCTCGCCGTTAGATCTGTGGCTTTCAATCCAGCCGATGCCATCATGCGCAGTACAGGGCTTTTCATTCCCGCATATCCTACCGTTATCGGCTTCGATATGGCGGGTGTCGTAATTGAAGTCGGCGATAACGTCCCATCCGATACTGGCTTCCAGCCAGGTGCCCGTGTCGCTGCCTACTCTGCCTCAGCCTGGAGATCCTGCGCCCCAGACTATGGGGCCTTTCAGGAGAGATGTCTTGTTCCTTGGCAACATGCTGTGACTCTTCCGGACGAAAACCTGTCATGGAATCATGCTGCAACGCTACCTGTTTCTGTCCAGGTACCCCTCAGCGCATGGGATAAGATGGGTATTGTAAGGACAGAAGAGGTCGATGCATCTTCAGACAAGGCAGTTGAGAAGAATGAGGTTCTTCTTATCTGGGGCGCATCTTCAAGTGTCGGCACAATGGGCGTGCAGTCAGCACGTGTCATGTGTCAGGATCTCAACTCTCCCTTTGCAGCTGTCTATGCCACAGCTAGCTCAGCAAACCACGAGTATATCCGTTCACTTGGCGCCGATCGCGTGTTCGACTACAAAGACCCTGGCGTGGTTGATGCCATGATTTCTGCTGCCAAAGACGACGGCTTGACCATTCGACACTGCTTCCTCGCTATGGGAGACCTTCCCTCATGTCAGGCTATTCTTAAAGCCTTCCTTAAGGAAGAACAGCAGAAGGGAAAGGTAGTCTCAGCACCAAGATTGCCAGAGAGCATCCGGGATGTGGAAGGCGTAGACGTCATGTTTGTAATGCCGTCAATGGTGGAGGAAGAGAGGTTGGAACAATTTCGGTACTGGATGGGTACGTGGTTAGGCAAGAACCTTGCGAAGGGATCCATCAGGCCGAGCCCTGAGCCAAAGGTTGTTGGAAGAGGGCTGGAGCGCATCAATGAGGCGTTGGATAGGATGGCCCAAGGCGTGAGCTGTGCTAAGCTGGTAGTTGAAGTTAGCGAGTAATTTCTTGAACTAAACCCCTTACCTGTTCAATTTGAAAATCTGGCGTCCATGCAAAGACAACTACACACTATGTGACAATCTTGAAAGGCATAGATGCGGCTGAATTATTAATATGCCATCGTCATGTTGTTCCGACCGTGTGCACAAAAGAACCACGCTGGCGACATGCCACTGCCGTTTCATATTGTAGACTGTCAATTTTACGATTGCATGGACAGAGTCGTGTCTGAAACAAGGAGAATCTCTATAAACTAGATACAAGCTACAACAGGCCTATTTCTTCCCTTTGCGAAACATTGTTGCTATCTCATCTTCCGAAAACTGCTGCACATGGCTTTGAAGCAGGGAGATTCGCTCTTCTAGCGTTAACCCAATTTGACTACCGATAGGAACCATGCATTTGGCAAGTGTTCGATAGTCCTTTATCAAAAGCCGGAACGTAATCATGATATAATCGATATCATGAAACACAAGAGCTTGTTCGGATGCATATAATCCTTTGCTCTTCAAAAATGATACAGGATGTTCTCTCCAATGTCGAAGAGGATTGAGGTGATGCGATGTATGGTAGCCGTCATTGAAAGAATGGCGATTGCTCTTCAAAGTCTTGTTAGCCAACAGAAGAATTGTAGCGATCAAAAGCCTCGGGACTTACTTGTACATCGATTAGAGTTATACTTGACCGATAGTCAGAATCAGGTTCTTGGTGGTCCACAAACGCGTGCTGCCCCCAGTTTCCAACCATCAGGCCAAGTCGAAGCAGCAGAAGAGGTAGGATAAAGACAACAAAGGTTGCTCTGGCATTGTGGCACCAGAGGATATAGAGCGCGAGGTAGTAGCCAAGTTCCCAACAGGCAGCTTTAACTGCAAGTGCTAACCGGCCGCTGCGGATGAAATATAATGGCAAGTCAAGCCATATCAGAAGGTAGAACCTTCCCACGTAGTGTAGAAAATGGTACAAGTTGTCGCGTTGATAACGAAGTGTTGATGATAGGTCATTAGGACCATTACCCTCAACATGATGATGTTTGACATGATGATAGAAATAAGAATTCCAGGTGTGCCCCATCAGAGGATCTGTTATGTATGGGAAAAGAGTATCAACAATCATATACCTTCCACTAAGAATGCCTCGCATATGTATGTGTTGATGCATCATCAAGGTATAAGTACCCATGTAGCTGACTTGCATGACGAAGTGGAAGATGGCATGCATCCACGTGAACTTCCAGTAGAAAAGAAGGACTGCACTGGGGACTGATGTCGAGAAGTACAGTAACAGGTGTGTGAGCATAACGACATCAGTTTGAACACGGACGATGGAACGTGCGGCACGCACATACGGGCGAAAGAGCCACGTCTCAATAAGATGAGGCAGTTTGAAGTCACCGAGATCTACTCCAGTAAAAACGGTAGGCTCAAAATGAGGACTCTCGGGATCATTGAGAGCTTCGAGAGTTGCGATGACAGATTTATCAGTGTATTGACCTGTAGGGAGGTTGATCAGTTCGATTGCCGGATGGCGGACTCTCGTGAAAAGTAATAAAGACTACATACCGGATCTATTACTGAGCAACTTTTCTCCAGTGTCAGTGTTTCGATCTGCAGCACTGTTGGAGGTAGCTCCGTTCTGGATTTGGATCTGGATCTGATTCTCCTTGGCATGTTCATCATGTATATCAGCGGAAAGCTTCTGTAAGACAAGAACATCAGGCTTGGTCAATCGCCGATCGAAGACCAGACCACTGGCATTAGCCCGCTCTGGAGCTGACATGATTTAGGTAGTCCTGGACTGGACTGGACTGAACTGCAGAAAGGTGCCGAGTGTTCGTGGATAGTGTGGTAAGATTCAAGGTCTTGGTTACGCTGCGTTGTGAATAAAGCTGGTGGTCACATATCCTGCAACGAGAGGGCTGGACCAGTATCTTTTATTCACAGTCCCCCGCTTCGCGGCAAAAAAGCGACATGGTAAGACGGCTGCACCCTCGGAGTGTCCTACATGAGTGACTGGGCTTATCTAGTGGCGCAATTGGCTGGTCGCGAATTAACACGCAAGAAGAAGCCGAAAATTACAAAATGCTGTGTAACAGCAAAAAGGGCATGTTGCATTGTTCAATGGTAATTACGAAAGGTCTCGATCCGGTCCAGGGATACCGGCGGTTAAAGATTGCGGCTGAATGGCTCTTCTTACCACACTTGATTCAATTTCGAGGCGTGGGCGTAAGACTAGGCTGAAGATAGCAATGCAGAGCAACAGTCAGATCTTTTCTTTTTCGTGACAAGGATGAGACCGCTGAAGAAAGGTACGCCTAACCGCTGTCATCTGAAATAGCCCGCTGATAATGAAACCTTTTCTTCTTTCCATTGTCTTGAAAGAAAAAAAAAAGCCCAGTTATAGTGTCTTTTAAAAGTTACCACCTTGAGGGATATACATCTCTCGATCAGCATAACTTGGGGTTTCTTCACATATTTCTTCCTGCGTTTATTTCATACCAGGCTGGCTTACCACACCTTGATTAACCAGCCGACCACCTCTTTACCGCAACCGATTGGTCTTTGGTCCTACACCGACAAGGGTGAAAGCTGATGGTGAAGGATGCTGTGTAACAGTGTTGTATTTTCGCGCGGCGGGAATGGTTGAGGCGCTCCATATGAAATCAGGAGGGTGAGATGGGAGCGAAAACTCCAGTTATGTTGTCTATCTCGGGGCTTTAAGCTAATCTGCGCTGGTGGCCACCCTCAGATAAGCTCTTCTTATCTTGAAGTGTTGGGGGCTAGCCCAGCCTACCTCGTCTTGGAGCCGCTCATTCGTTGTTAAGGAGATTTCCAGTGTTTCTGTCTGCTCTTCTTCTTGACCAGGCTCCCTTTTCTAATAGTTTCTTCTCTCCGCCCTGTTCCAATCTGGTCTTCTTATAGCACACATACGACTCTCGGAGACAATAGAATTTGTTCACCACCTACCTTAAGATTGATTATATGAGTACGCCATGGATCATACGAAATACATTATCAACGATGCCGTCGGTCGCCTTACATACCTCATCACATCAATGAGGCCTACCCCGTTGCTGCTTGCGAGCCTTTCTCCTCGCTCCGTGATCGCCGCCAATACAATCCCTTTCGAACCAGTCCAGACATTAAGCTCAGAACAGGCTTCTTCTGTTGACCAAGCTGGAGGTAGTCTGGACTTCAACAACTGGGTCGACCGCGGTATGGCTATAAGGAAAGGTGATTCTGTCTACCAGTGTCTCGCAAACCTTACCGCCGCACTTGACCTGGTCGGCCAGCTGAGTGCATCAGAGTACAATGGTGCCGCTGGAGCTCTAAGTCTGCTCCCAACTGCCGGCGCACTACTCGGAGCTCCCACCCGCGAGATGTGGATAGTGTATAAGCTGGTACCCATGGCTGGCTTGCTCAGTATGTTCTTGAGTCTCGGTGGATCTATCACGCCCTCCAATGTGGGAGAATATGACCCTGCCGAGCCCTTCTCATACGGTGGCTTCATGCCCACAACACGCGTCACAGCACCGCGGAAGCGGGTTGGGCACTCACATACTGGAGCTGCAGACTTTGGCCGATTGGCTGATGACATCGAGGAAAACGAACGTACTGCCGCTCAGGTATTCGCTCAAGAGGTTCTCGAGAGAGCTGAAAACGACAGTGGAGGGGGGATTAGATTCGGAATATTTGTTGCCATGGCCTTGCAGTTCGTGTTGGTAATTGGCATCTTGATACCCATGTGGTATGCCCAAAGAGGCGCTGTCGTAACGTGGTGGTGTCGCGTACGTGCCATTACTCCCGTACCCATGGTTGACACACTAGCTAACGGGTCGTTTACTCTAGGTATATGGTTGGATGTTCTTTTGGTATTTCCTGGTCACTGCCGTCTCAATTTTCGACAATCTTGTCGCCGCCCCCTTCACACGCAGCTGGACCATTCGCGTCTCACGGAAGCCAACAGGGATTCTTCTGGACGAGACAATCGCCAGAATTACCGACAGGGGAGGCCGGTACGGCAATGCTCTTGAGGCTATCAAGGCCGGACCCAACACCAACCAGCGGATTCGGATCGCCACCGACAGAGGCTCGGGATACTCGCGAACATGCTTCTATGTAGTCATTTCCGTTCACGGGATATCCCGACTGCACGCGATTGCCCAGATCATCTCAAAAGCCTCAAGCGTAGCAGTATTCGCATTCGGCACAGCCCTCTTTGCTTCTGCCACGCTCATGTCCATCTCAATTGCGCTGATGGTACTCTGCCTCTTGCTGATGTGCGGTGTAGGCGGGCGTGTCATTGCGATGTGGATTGTATCTCAGATTGGTCGTGAGAGCAAACCGATATTGCACAAGCTGGTCAAGTCTGAAGCCGAGGCCGGCGAGTACATTCACGCCATTGCGGAACTCGACTTGCAGCTCGAGATTTCCGGGCATGTAATTATGAATGGGTGGTGCATCAAATCACGCAACGTCTTGTTCTCACCAGCTACCTATATCGGCCTTCTCGCAAAGCCCTTTGATGCCATTGCTTTGGCTGAGAGATCAACCTTGGGCCCAGCTACCCATGCACAATCTGCATTCTCGCCAATCGGATCTAGTGGCATTGTCTATAACCCATTGACAACCCCAAGCGCCCGGAATGGCGAGGGTGTCTCCTCAAGCTCTTGCCCAGAATCGGAGGAGATGGTTGAAACTGCCCCCAGCATACCAGGTCCTGTTGTTAAATGAGGTATCCAAGTCGTAATTGAGTCTGATGTAGAGGAGGTTAATGGTAGATTGAGTTCCACGTAACGCCCAAGCTAAGTTCCTTTCAATGAAGCTTGGTAGATTTTCCTTCTATTTCCATTTAATATCATAGGGTATACCAAGTAGCTTGCGATCACCTCCGCCTTCACCAAAATGCCCAGAAGTAACAATAAGTCGATCAAGCCTGAGTACACATTTTGCCGAGCTGATGTAGGGTATTTCCCAGAAGAGAATAAGTAACAACTGAAGTGGAATTAATACTGGATCAGACTACCCCTGCGGCCTTGCCTTTAGCGAGAGAACCATGGTGGGGACATCAAATGCTTCTGTCAGACATTCCACTGCCGCTCCATATTATACACTATTGATGTGACAACTGCATGGTAAGGGCGCATCTGGATCTGGTTTCATCAATTAGAACTTCTCAAGCCTATGGCGGATGTTTTGAAGTCATGCGTTCTGATTCAACGGGTTCCCCCGCAGCTGGTTCAACGTCATGCCAGCCACATCTCCTCCCATTCAGCAACAAAGTTTCCAGAAGCAGTGATGACGACTACATATGTTAAGCTTAATTCCTCAATCATCGTTTTCATCCCTTCTACACACCAACTCAAGACCTGTGTGTGTGTGTGCAACTTGTCAAGGTTAAATGATAGGTTCATTGTCAATTCAGCTTCTGCACTCTTCAAATCGAGATGGTCCAACAGCGTTGCATCTTGTCCGGCCTTGTCCGAAAAGAACAATGATGATACTAACTCAACATGGAATAGATCAGCAGTTTCTGCTCGTGATGGTCTTCTTTCAGGACTAGTCGTCCCGGAGCAGTGGTCAATGCGTCTGGAGAGAATTTGAAAATCCGGGGAGCTTCCAAATGAACTGCTTCGTCGGACCGACATCTCGGACCGACAAGATGAATCCAGAGCGTTTTCCACCAGAAGATTCATCGTGAACTTCATCGTCTGACTAGAAAATGACGATGTTGTCGGTCCGATAGTACAATTTCTTAGCAATTGAAGCCATCACAAGACTCGCTTCTTGGCGGAGATGAGCTGAGCCATAAGTCTTTCGATGTTATGTCTCTCTCATCGGTCCGACAACACTCCTGATGGCTGTTTGACTAGACTCCTCTTGGCATTTGCCCCTGGCGCCCCCAGCTTCGAACCTTCAGAACGTGGAGAGACGTCGCAATCTGGGGTTAAGCATAAGAATCCCCAGATTCCCCAGCTTTTCTTGTCAATCTCATCCTCAATCCCATCCTCTTCTTCCCCATCCTCCTTCCCTGGGCTCCTTGAGAACACCTCTTTGTCTCAATCACCCCCTTTCACAATGTCCCCTTCACCTAAGGACAACATGGCTCAGGTTGAGCACATCGACCCTGACTCCAAGATGGGCTTCGACGAGATCGAGAAGCCCGCTGCGCGCGAGGCCAACGATCGCGAGCACACTCTTACCTTGAGGGACAGTTTCCGCTTGTACCCCAAGGCCATTGCCTTTTCCCTCCTGTTCTCGACAGCGATTATTATGGAGGGTTATGATTTGAGTCTTCTTGGTAGCTTCTACGGTTATGATGCGTGAGTAGTCCCGAACCTCTACAACTTCTAAGCTAATCATGTACAGGTTCAAGCAAAAGTTCGGCAACGAAGTCGATTCGAACGGAAACCCAATCATCTCAGCGGATTGGCAAACATATATCCAAGTCGGTGGCATGTGCGGTCAAATCATTGGTCTTTACATCAACGGTTGGGTCTCTGACCACTTCGGTTACAAGAAGACAATGATGGCTTCTCAGATGCTCATGATCGGCCTCATCTTCTTCCCCTTCTTCGCTCCCAACCTTCACGTCCTCCTCGCCGGAAACATCCTCCTCGGTCTGCCATGGGGTATCTTCCAGACCCTCACTCTCGCCTACGCTTCCGACGTCGCTCCCGTCGTTCTCCGCCCTTACCTCACTGCCTACGTCAACCTATGCTGGGTCATCGGTCAGCTCATCGGTGCAGGTGTTCTTCGAGGGTTTAGCACCATGGGAGGTGACTGGTCTTACAGAATCCCCTTTGCTCTGCAGTGGGCTTGGCCTCCATTTATCATGCTCGGTACTCTGTTCGCTCCTGAGTCTCCTTGGTGGCTTGTTCGCCAGGAGCGTTACGAGGACGCCAAGCGATCTATCCTTTCGCTTGTCACTCAGTGCGAGATCCCCTTTGATGCCGATGCCCAGGTTGAGCTTCTTAAGGCCACCAACCAGATGGAGAAGGAGAACTCTGCTGGAACCAATTACTGGCACTGCTTCATGCGCAGCGATCTTCGACGAACTGAGGTTGCTTCCATCACCTACACTGCGCAAGCTCTCTGCGGTAGCGCTCTCATGGGATACGCCGTCCAGTTCTACCTCGAGGCCGGTCTTTCATCCGAGCAGGCTCTTGACTTCAACGTCATCCAGTACTGTGTCGGCGCCGTTGGTGTTGTTCTCTCTTGGTTCTTGATGTCTCGCTTCGGTCGTCGCGATATTTACATTTGCGGCATGGCATCCCTCTTCTGCATCCTCATCGCCGTCGGAGCCCTTGGCTGCGTCAAGAAGACCCAGAGTACCGGCTGGGCCATTGGTAGCTTGCTCATCGTCTACACCTTTGTTTACGACATGACCATTGGACCCATTGCTTATACCATCGTTGCCGAGATCTCATCCACCCGTCTCAAAGCCAAGACCATCGTTCTTGCCCGCAACTTCAGCAACATTGCAGGTCTCGTCACCAACACTCTCATGCCTCGCATGCTTGGCCGAAACTCTTGGAACTGGGGTGCCAAGACTGGTCTTTTCTGGGCCGGCTGGTGTCTTCTTATCTTCATCTGGGCCTTCTTCCGCCTTCCTGAGCCCAAGGATAGAACTTATGGTGAGCTCGATCTTCTTTTCGAGCACAATGTTCCTGCGCGCAAGTTCGCCAAGACCAAGGTTGACCAATTTCCCACTTCTGGTTCCACCGAGAAGGTTCAGGAGCTGTAGTTCAAATATGGAATGGGTTTAGTAGTACTTATTAGGCTTTGACAGATGAGTCAACAGAGTCTTTTTAAGAAATAAAAATAATTCAATTAACAATTCTTTTCGTCAGCTGATAACTGTAGTGATTGAGTTCTGCCAAACGTTATTCTGACTGGGGCACCAAGTAACCTTCATCGAAACCTTGATGCCTTGCGCCTTTATAAATATTTCCCTGTTTCCTTTAATCACTTCTCAACATACACACATATTCATTCCCCTCTGGCAAAAACGATGGACCTCTACTCTAGAACAACTCAAGCATTCAGCTCAGTGCTAAATGATTACATAAACACGCTTACCCCATACGGTACCCATAAAAACTACTCATTCCCTTACGTCAGTGGGGCACTAGTGACTTTTCCCCCCATAAACACACCACAAGCGTCGCGCACACACCATCTGTCAGCCGAGGACAGAGACAGAGACCCTCCCTCAGCCGATATCGATATCCCTTCACTTGGAAAGCTCAGAATACACTGTACTATACTCTATCGCCTCGCCATCATGGTCGCGATTCACCCTCCTCATTGTCACGGCGCCCCGACCGACGTACTCGCTCGCTGTCCCGATCTTCTCATTGTCTCCATCCTCGAGACCCTCCCCAAGCATGACCTCTGCAGCGTGTCGCGTCTTAACAAGCGCTATCATGCTCTCGCCGACGCCGTCCTATACAACACAGTTCAATGGCTAAAGCCAGAGCTGCATTTAATCTTCAGTCAATCACTCACTCGTCGGCCACGTCGCGGATCGGCGATTGAGGAAGTCAAGCTAGCGTACCCAGCATCAGAGCTGACACGCCTCATTTCGAATACGCAAGAACCCGGGACCATGAATGGTGTTTCTCAAACAATAGCAACAATGTCGAATTTGAAGACGCTCGACATCGCTGTTCCGGTCGCACTTCTGCCCAGTATAGGCAACCTATTCAACGGTCCGTTCGATCTCGCTTGTTTGCAGTCCTGTACCCTGTTCTACCAGGATGAGAACGATCAATACTGGGATCTACACGAGAACCTCCATATATTTACGCACCCTACCCTCGAGACGCTCGTTATCAAAAGGGCCAAGCTGGACGACCGAGGGTTCGAAATGCTCGAGCAACCGCACAATACGGCTTTGAAGACGCTGCATTTGATAGAATGCGATATTAACGACGATACTCTATCGGACGTATTGGCTTTTCCTGAAGCCTTGAAAGAGTTTGTTCTTACGCAAAGAGAAGAACCCGAGCCCGAGCTTGAAGAAAGCTCAGCCAGCATCCGCGACTATATAATTGCTCTCCAAGAGCAGTGCCATTCGTTAGAGACTATCACGATCGACTTCCCGATGCTCGCCAGCAGTAGGCCTCTAGCGCTTCGGGAGTACGCGTGTCTCAAGACATTACGACTAAACTGGGACTACCAACTTTTTGGAAAATCGACAAAGAAGCCACGGATGGCCTCCGTCGGCCTACCACCCGAATTAGAAACACTAGAGTTCTTCAATCCCTTGGGTACAGATGAAGAAGTCACAGATTTATTTGCGAACGCGATATCAAGTCTGCATATCACGTGTAGAAAGATGAAGGAGTTGATTGTTCTTGTGGAAGAGACGGAAATACCGAAGGATGTGTTGGAGGCGATTAAGTCACAACCCCAATTGCATTTGAGCGTTATCGGAGGGGAAGAGAATAGAGATGATCCTGAGTAAGATTGGATAGACTTGATTCATTTTGGATACTCGTTATACTGTATAGAACATTTAATCACGATACAAATGAACAGCGAATTCACTGGCTTGCATAGAACATTCACTGTCAATACAGACGAACAGCTGGCTGATTTCCTGTGAGTGGCATAGACATTCAATCATAGTACCTGGAAGCAGCGAACAAACTGGCACTGCCATAGCGCTTCACGTAAATCACAGAGCCACCAGCCCATATAGATCGTCCTCGTACTTCCTTCCTCCTCCCAACTACACAACACCAAACATCAAACATCAGAAATCAAACATCAAACATCAGACACCAAACATCAGCCATCAAACATCAGACATCAAAGCCAGCAAGACAACGTACCCCCTCCAATATTGCACGATTCTAACTAACCAACATGTGTTACCTCAACGACGTCCACATTGCTTGCCCAACCTGCAACAACGAAAACAAAGCACCGCCCGAACACGAGAAGTGCTCCACAGCCCTGGACAAGGGAAAGGTTTGCGAATCTGGATACACAAAGCGAAAGCTTTTCCGCAAAGGCGAGGAATGCAAGAAGTGCGCCAAGATCCGAGAGATGAAGGACGCCGCGGCGGTCAAGTTGACTGAGGAGCTTCGAGCCAAGGGATATGATGTTTAGTCTTCACTCGAAATGATGTCTAGTCATGTCTAAATGGCAAGTTGTCGAGACAGCTACCGGTTTCTTACAGGACAGGAACTTGATGCAGGATGTTCCTTTAGCACCGGATGGTCCCAGGTCTGAATGACTAGGTGACTCCTCTCTACATAGCCAATATACAAAGACTTGGGCGGAACAAACGGTTCTGGTCAATTGTGAAACTGATAAATGTTTTACTGATATTTTTCTTTCTTAAAGTACAAACTTCACGACATACAGTTGGTGAGAAAAATTGTTCTTTTCTACTGATACCGACTGGGTGCCTCATGATGAAAAGGTTTCAAGTCAAGGGTTGTCGTAAGTCAAATGTAAAGCCAACTTCAAGACGAGCAATGTCAAAAATTCCATTGCTGTTGTGGGCTCCTAAAATATAGCACAGGCAAGTCGCAGCTTCTGTAACACAGTAACCTAAGTGACCCGAGCATGCGAGAGAGAACTGCCCGCCAATTTGCTGGAGTACATAGTGCTGTATGAGAGATCGATGAAGCATAATTAGTCAGCGGGTTTAGCTCAGTTGGGAGAGCGTCAGACTGAAGTCAAACTTCAATCATTCGATATCTGAAGGTCGTGTGTTCGATCCACACAAACCGCAAGCCTTTCCTTTTTGCGTTTTGCTCAAAGAAAATTTTCTTTTTGATTTCAGTTAGATATGTTTTGTTCCATACTCTTCTCTACCTTCAGCCGAAATGAATCAAGCTATCTACTCTTGATCCTAGAAACTTTTTTTCTTGATAGGTAGGTACTGCCCATTTTGACATTCGATGGTCCTCTGCTAGGTAAGCATGGGTGGGTCGCTCGCTACCCATGAGATAGATGCGCATCAGTCCTCATGACATTCCACTGGTTCACTAGAACATTTAGGCTAGGCGCCGCTGTTGTTTAATCGTAGCATTAACATCGGCATTCATAAATTTAAACACATAGCGAAGAAACAAAGAACATGGAAATTCGGCACCCGAGTCCTCAAAGTATGAATGCAATTCTTTGCCCTCTTTGCTTCAGCGACTAGGTACCTACAGCACGTTAGTTACAGGGCAGTGCCACAGTGGAGTAGGGGATATGTTTCAGGCACAAGATGGGGCCAACCCAACCTTAATTTTAGCACCAAAGAGATGTCCATGGACTGTGGGTTCAATGGCTTTACCTTCCCTCTCTAAGTGTGCTTTTCTTTTCTATTCTTTTCTGTTTACTTTTTGTATCGAGAAGGAGCGATTGGCGTAATATGATCGAACTTTTCTGAGCCCCACCTTCCAATCGCGACGTGACGTGACGCGATGTCGGGTGTGACAAGCACAGACAGCCGTCAGGGCGTCAGCCGCCGAGAGAGCCTCAGAGATGAAATAATTATGCCACTTTATTTTAGTGGCCGAGACCTAAGGACAATATGTTTGTTACCCACCTGAAAGCCTATCTTGACTTCGCTCATAACAAACAATCATTTTCGCATCTTCTATTTACACTACTATCTACTCAACTTCAGCACGATTACCGAGTCAATATACAGTTTTACAAGATGAATGAAACACCAACAGAACAACGTGCCCAAACGGCAGCACCCGCATTACCACAACAACAACCAGCGCCCCCTTCTCAAGCACCATCATGGTCGCCATGGGACTGGTGGGTCAATACGACAGATTACGGCGCCGTGAGTTCATCCCAATCACCTTCATTCTCACGTATCCTAACATTATTTCATAGGCCATCCGAGCATTCTTGTCCCTGATTTCCCGAGCGACGAATGCAGAGCATGCTCAACGACTGTTCCAACATGAATTTGCGAAATTTGAACCGGCGGGCACTCGGATAACCCTCCTCTACGAAATCATCAGGCAATGCCCCGGCCACGACCTCCGCAGATTAGCTTCCAACACCCTGATGGGTTGGAACAACCCTCCTCCTGCACCGCCGCGGTCATTGTCTGCCCCTTTTGATCCAAGTTTGCAAGGAACGAATAGCGAATTAGCTGTCAACAAGCGGATGCCCTACTACGAGATGGGCCGACCGGCCACCCAAGCACGGGCTCTTGACAGGCGAAGTAGTGCTCCAGCTGCCAGTGGCTCGACCCATCCTGCAATCAGTAACCAGCAGATTGCCCATGTTGCGACTCACAACCAAGAAGAGACTGATCCATTTGCAAACCATAAGGTCAGCTTCAGTCGTATTAACAAGAGAATCGAGGCTGCGGTGGAGGCCGAGGATTACGCCAACAGGACTATGGCAGACGGCCTGGACGAGAATGACGAGCCCGACGGTGACGACTTATCATCTCCCGATCTCGTACCTGTTCACGACGTACCCATGGACGACCTACCCGTTGACGACTTGTCTCTCAACGATCCACCCCCGGAAAACCCAACACAGAACGAAACAGATCCTCAAGAGAAACCTGCCGATACAAACCCACAGTCTTCCATGATCACAGACGAAGCGGTACCATCACGGGGTAGCAAACGCACACACGACGAGATGACTGGCAACCCATCCGCAGCATTCAGGAAGTACATGGATTTAGTCGCCAAACTACAAAAGGCGGACCTGAAAATTCTCGAAGGCAACGCCAAGAAGGACCTTGCGCAAGCGGAAGCAGACAAAGCCGCCGCGGAGCGCGCACTGGGTGTGTTGGATGGGAGAGCTCAAGCGCGACCAGACGACCTCCCCAACAATTCAGAAGTCGAGAGAGCCCGTAGTCAACACAATAAGGCAGCACAGGCTGTGGCGGGGGCAAAGAAACGTGTCGCCGCGCTAGGTCATATTGAGAGAGCGCGCTGGCTTCACGAATCCTGCTTAGAGGCGAAGGATTACAGACGCAAGATGCAGGAATTGCTGAATGAAAATCAGGAGAAAATTACCAAAATGGAAAAGGCATATCATAAAGCTTTTACCTTTGCGCTAGATGAGTACTGGGCGGGCTTGATTGCTGCTGAGCGGGCGAGGCAGAGCAATTGATAGACCAAGCTTTGACAGCTCGGTGGATTCGGCCTTATTGGCGATATTTATACCCCGGAAGGTTTTCGATCACCACTGTTTTGTCGACATACTCTACACCAACAGGCGCGGTGTTTAATCACGAGATCGAGTGGTTGAAGTGAAAAATGAAGTGTAATTAGTATTCGCTCAAGTAGCTTTGTCTTGTGCTTGGTAGCCAATCAGCTCATTGAAGCCAGCACGTGGGACCAGCCACCACTACTTGGCATCCATAACAATTAATGAATTTTCGTTGTCCAAATCCTTTTCTAATCCTTTTCAATTTCATCTCAAACCAGAAAAATGGACAAGTACATTGAGCCCATCGTGGAATGGGTCGTGGCCGCGGTCAAGGCCCAGCCTTATGTCTGGTGTGCAGCCACTCTCACCTTTCTCATCGGCATCCAATTAGCCCTGGCAGCCAGCATTGCCCATGGCGATGAGGCGACGGTTCGCAGACAGCTTACTTCTCTTCAACGTGTCGACATTACTGGAGATACCAAAACTGAAGGAAAGCGCCAATTGGTGACCATCACTCCAGTTGCTGAATGCGCCCCGGTCAGAATTGACGCAGATGCTCATCCGGATGGCCACATGGCGTACAGCAATATCTACATGCTCGGGCTGGAATCTACAGACACGGACGCTCAAGGCTACACAATTTGGAAATCACTCACTCGACAAGAGAAACCCGACCTCTCCAGGATGAAAACCGAGATCTGGATCCCCAAACCCAAAGCCGACGAAACTGACCCTCTGGTCAAATCTGGTGGCTGCATCATCATGTCCTTCCCAGACCCGAGCATCCCAAGCTGGTTGAACATGGTCGGGGGCTACACTGCGACACCACAAGTTGCGGCTATCTTACCATTGAAGCTTGCGGAGGAGGAAATTGAGCAGCATAAGATTAGGATGAGGCCTTTTCGGATTGATGGGGAGGATGGGAAGGGTTTGGATTTGGAGAAGTTGCCGGCCGTTGATGACGTTATGTCGAGGCTGAGACTGTTCTTGGGTGTGAAGGATGTGAAGGGCAGGAAGGGAATTCCTCAGGGTCTTACGGTCTTCAAGCGCGGTTAGACATAGACAGCACGTTAGCGCGAAAGTCATAGATAGAAGGCATCTTATCTAATGTATTACTGTGCAATCGAGATTCTTATTCAACTCGATATCAGCTTCCACGGGCCAACTTAGGTTACTCGTGTCCAATGAGCCAGTCATTACCCTCATGACCCTTGACTTCAATAATCATCATATTTTGCGACAAAAAGCTCTCCTCAGTAGGAGCAACAGAGGCTTATGTCATCTGATCCACGACATTAATCTTTTCCATGCCATTATCGCCGTTTACTCAACGTAGCGGCGCTGACGTCCGCTTCCTAAGTCAAATACGCCCTTGTCAGATCGTAATTATAGCGAAAAGCATGTTCAGCTCACCGAACAATATAGCATCCATGCTTTTTAAGTCGCCATCGTTTGAGCCATCTTTATCATAGGAACATGACAATGATCTCATGAGGCATTGAGCACACGCTGGTCGTTCGCCGTTGCACTTTCCACGACGTCAGTTTTTAGAAATGACGCAGAAATGCATGAGCTGTAGTGAGTCGTACGTGAATTCTGTTCGAATGACAGCGATCGCACTTGTGTTGTTCGTCTTGGCCATTTTGTGTCAATAACTACCCTATGGACCTATTTATATAACCAACAATTGCTGTACTTGATTCAGCTTATTATGTCCGTAAATGAGCTTGAATATTAATTTCAAGTTTCAAGACAGATACTTCGGATGTAAAGAGAAATTCCAGTATTTGTATGTCACTTCTGCAACAGCCATATCAATTGGCTCTAAACCCTGTCAGCACTTGACGCAAGAGAGCAGCCACTTTAAGGGCGAACTTTAACTCTGATGTTATAATTACGTCCCCTTCTTGTTGAGCAACACGTGATCGTTCCCCACATTCTACCCCAGAACTCTCGATTGCTGGCCCCAGTAATACTGCCACTCTTCCCTTCCAACCGTGGAGTGTCGTCCAAGCTCGTCATGACAGGAGCAGACTCAAGTGTAAATTCGCCTTCTTCCGCCTTATATCCAATTTCTAATATGCCCATAGCAGCGTCAACTTCAATGTCCTGAATGCCCTCAAAAGTTCTCACGGCCTAGTCATCTCAGTCGCCATCAACTCACCCACGTAGCATCTTCCAACAAGAACTTTATTCCCTGCCCTCAGTGCCAAAAGACATTTAGTAGACGCGACGTTCTCTTGCGTCATTTACGTTCTACACATCGCGTCAAAGGACATGCAAAGAAATCGGTTCAGAAGTCGTGTTATCGATGTGTCGTGAAGAAACTAAAATGCGACCGTAAAAGGCCTTGCTGCAACGGTTGCGCTCGGGCGGGCAGTGCTTGCTCGTATCCTAACCCGCTTGAACAAGACGGCCTAGTGATTTTGGACAGCGATGCGAGCACTGATCGACCTGATCATCCCACTGAGGACGAGCAAGCGCAAAGCCAAACCGATGAACCCACGCTTCCTCAGAACGGTGCATGGCAGCCGGCTTTTACCCTGAGTGCGCCAATAGGGACTTTACCGCCCTCAACCTCCTCACCCTGCTCGACCTTGACGCGTGGAACCGACGATTCACAATCTATGACTCAATCCTATCGAGCCAGTGGTTTGAACGGTCTCGAAGAAAGTTCTACAATTGGCTCAATCGCCCCAACAGAGGAAGTGTCACAGTCATTTGACCCTTTACTAGGAGACACCTGCAATGCCGTCTCAAGTAATGACTTTGCCATCTCACCCTCCTACACGGCTTTAATGCAACCTGACTTTCGGACTGGCGGATTTGACTGGCTCGGTTCCAACATTGATGACGGCCTTCAATCATCACAATTACCGGCCTTGGAGGGTCTGCCCTTCCAGGAACCATGGCCCTCGAATATTGAGCAACAGGTCCCGGACACGGTGGGTACCAATGGTTGCTTTACCAGTGAAGGCACCCAACGAGTATCAGAACCTGAAGAATCCACGTGGACGCGCGAATTTGAAGCCAGACGATCGTCGAACAACCACCATTTTAGTCTTGCATGGCCATTCGACCAAGGCAATGACTCACTCCCACATCAGTATCGACTACCTCCTCTCCGCGAGCTTCTCAACAGCCGGTCGCGAGCTGGTCGGCCCGGTCAGTCACAGCTGCTAGATGGCTTTATTCAGGTCTTGTCCGAGACGCCCATGCCACAGCTTGCAACAATACGAGACAGCCATTCAGTCCAAGCTTTCTGCGATCTACAACGTCTGGCAGACTCTTATTTTGCTCGATTTCACGACGTTCAGTCAATTCTCCATAAGCCCACTTGGACCTTGTCATCTTCTCCACCAGCCATGCTGACTGCCATGGCCTGTATTGGTGCTTTACTATCGGATACCCCCGGCGATATTGACCTTTCTTTCATTCTGAGCGACCTTTGTTCTACTATAATTACCTGGATGGGCGCATCTGACAATACCAGCTACAACGACGTCTCATATCTCAATGCCCTTTGCCTCCATCAGATTTACTCTTTGGGTTCCGGTAATAGACAACTCTATCAAAACGCAGACAGATCCCGCGGGATACTAATAGGCGGCCTACGGGGCATTGGTCTGTTGAAACCTCGTAACGCAGTCAGTTCAGATGAGAGACAGGAAGGTGTTCCCAACCCCGAGAATGGACAGGATTTGAGCGACGATTGGAGAAGGTGGATAGTCAGAGAATCGGGACGTAGAGCAGCCTGGGCAGCGTTCGAATACGACTGCAGTCTCTGCACTCTCACAAGTCGCCGAGGTGTCGTCGATCTGAATGAGCTGCCTTCTCTCCTCCCATGTCCCGAATCAATATGGAACGCGAACTCGGCACAGGCCTGGTATGCCCTTGTATCCCGACTTGGAACTGACAGCTCTGGCCCCAATTTGTCAGTGGTGATCAAGCTTACACTAGCCGGTAGAGAAGCACCAACTTATTTGGGATCATGGGCCAAGAGGCTCTGTGCTCAGGTCATGGGGCGCATGCTGTGGGACCTCTGGCAACTAGAGGTCGTCGCCATGCCCGAGTTTCTCGGTCTAAGTTCAATCGTAAGCGCACACCGAGAAACAAAAAAGTCACTTCTGAATGGACTGAACACGCTGGTTGACTCATTGCGGGCACCATGTACAACTGGTGACCTGATCAGCTACAAGTAAGTCAATACATTTTTAGATTCTACATGAGTTAACAGAAGTAGTATCGCGAGTCTTCTCTGCCATTACTCGCACCTGTGCGCCGCAAACGGTATCCTTGACATGGTAGTATACATTGTACGCAATTTAATCTCATCGACACCGCAACAACATGACGGGATTGAAGTCGCTCGTGAGCGTCTCAAGTCAACATTTGCAAGAGATCCAAAAACAGCAAGAAGACTGTGTTGGCATGCAGCCCAGATCGTTGCGATCGCAAATGACTATCTAGTCTCTGCACCATGCGAGATCATGCGGGTCTTTATGGGCTACATTTTCATCATTGCTTACTCTACGTACGGTCCTCATGGAACATTGGCGCTCAATGAGAGTAATCACATTGTCCGCCTTGACCTTCATGACCATAACATATCCCAGAGACGAGTTGTAGTGAAATGGATTGAAGCGGGAGGGCCAGCGAGCTGTGGATCTGTTCAGGATATCGGCGCTCCCGGCTCCACTCCTGCTATCAGCAACGATGCCCAGAAGATGTTGCAAAAGCTGAACTGTTGGGGACTAGCTACGAAGTTTGTCCGAATATTCCAAGTCTTGGAATCAAAAGGCTTTTAATCTACTGGAGAGCCATCATGTCTGGGACTTTAATAAGTGAGAATAATTGTCCACATCTAGAATATAGCTATGCAATTAGGAGGACTACTGACGCCTCCAGGCATATTTAGAGGCGCCGATGTTATAAAGAACTCCCACCTCTTCTCTTCTTTACAAATCTGACTGAGCCCTTCCAGGTCAAAGAGCTCACCAACTGGCATTCCCCACCCTGCAAGCAAGTACTCATGCATGAACAACCCCGGCACTGTAGCATCTGTCCCCTCTCGCTTGTAAAACGGCTGCTTGGGATATACTTCAAAGGAGATAGCATCGCTAGCCACTGCAGAGAAGCCTTCATTCCAGATCCATTTCAGCATCTCTTCTGTGCCCTCGAGACCGGCATGCTGAGGGTCGGTGCTCTGACCGTATGCCAGCTTATCAGCCTCGGTCATTTTTTGATCCCATTCCTTTGTGATCCCAACTCTAACAAAAAGGATATCTCCTCGACGGAACTGAGTATTTTGTTCCTTGGCAATATCAAGCAGGGTATGGAGCGGTATTGAGTGGTTTGAGAACGTTGAGTAAGTTATCGAATGCCGTGCCGCATATCCAACATAATCTAGCAAAACACCACGACCACAGATTCCTTCCTTGGCCCAGTGTTGTATGCCTATGCGTATATTGTTTCTGTCTTGGATCTCAACCGAAGTCATGCCACCGTAAAATAGGCGACGATTTGGGTCTGACTTGGTAGGCGCCGGAGCTGAAAAATGGCGGAGGCCATCCCATTGAGATGACTGTTGTGGGTTGAAGATGTAAACATCATCGTATGCAACACCGTCGAATAGTGGGATGATGTCGTGCTGTGCTGGAGCTCGATTGAAGTTGGCAATGTCCAGCTTCGTCAAGTCCCAGTTCAAAGACGTACGACGTCCTGTTTTGATGCATGTAGCTGCTGCATTGGCAACCACTTTTGGCGTGAGAAGGACTAGACGGCCAAGACCCTCTTCGCGGGACCCTGGGGCACCAGACCAGACTCTTCGAGGGTCAGGAAGACTATCATAGTCTTTGTAATGAATAGACATGTCTTCAGGCAAAATTGCGTTGCCCATGTTGAGTGCTATTGGGGAGCGCAGTTGAGGTTTGACAGACTAGCAGGTTCTGATCCTGTGACTTGAACTTGGCAGGTCCTTCTATACCCTCTCCCCCGGAGTTGACTTCTGACACCAGACCCCATGATCCCATCCCCGCTCCTCATTTTCTGGGGTATGGAGACTGCCCACGATTCGGCATCTTCTTCGGGTCCTAGATTTGGTGGTCTCATTGATAGAAGGGCGAACATCTGGAGCGTACCACTGCGGGGGCGCTCCGGGACTGACTAGTGATTCAACGCTACACTAGCCAAGAAGCACTTGTTCCCAGCCTCCTTCAGATGTGGAGGTGTCCGAGAGACAATGACAGAGCTGATCTAGTTTCCCCAGTTGTCGTTCCAAAATCGCCTGATCTGTTGTCTTGGAGTTGTATGGATGACTACCGAGATTGCGAGATTTCAGTAGAGGTGGATTCGTAGCGTACATAATGAATATCACAATTAACACTAAGTTACATTTTATAATTTAAGTGTTTATATAAGTCTTAATTATAGCAGATTTATAATTTTTCTTATAAAGAAAAGAAGAAAAAAAAAGGTTTCTAAAAAATAGGCTACTTTAAAATATATTAATAGACTAATTAAGAAGACTAGGTAAACAACAGCTAGAAATAGGAAAGGATTCACTATCACAACCTATGCTAAACGTAGTTATTACTAGATATCAATATCTAAATATTGAAACATTTATAACCACAAATGTAACTTAAACTTATACTAAATAAATTTATTAGCTATACACTAACTTCCAAATTGCTACCTTGCCTTATCCCTGTACACCACTTTAAGCCCCAGCCTTGCTCTTTGGTCCCGAGTCCTCCATGTGTGCAACATCCACCTTGGTGAGATAGTTGTCAAGTTCCCTGCGCTGCTCCTCAGGAACATCGTGAACATGAACAGCGACATCGTCTCCGAATCGGGCCGAAATCTCCTCAAGAGACAGATTGGCCGTCTCAGGGAAATAAAAGTAGACGATGGGAATAAAGAAGATACACCAAACAATAATGACCAGGTAGTACTTCCAACCAACATTGACAAATCCAATTGGTGCCGTCTGAAGCAGGATAAGGGTGCTCGCAAACTGGCCGAAGAGGGAGAAACCCATGCCAATGGGACGAATCTCGGTTGGGAAGATCTCTGACACATAGATATACATGGTTGTGTCGCACAGAGTTCTGATCATTTTTGTTAGAGAACAGCCAGACTGGCATGGACAAGTGAAACTTACCCTTGGAATGCTAGATAGAGGAAAACGAAGAATACGCCCGCTGCGTTGCCTGCCTTATTCGCCGTTCCGGAAAACGCAGCAATACATGCAGCAAGGCCACTGGTGGTAATCAGGCAGCCGAAGAGACCAGCCATAAACATCCAGCGACGCGAATTGACCTTGTCGTGGAGCCAGGCGCCCAGTGGGTTGTAGATGATGCCGGCGGTGGTAAGCCACAGGGCGGAAAGTAGGAGTGGCATGGATCCAGTCTGACCGAGATTGGTGTAAAGAATGACCGAATAGTTGTTCTAGAAAGGTCAGCCACATTCTTCACCTGGCGGGAGAAGTGAGAAACGTACAATAATAAGAGGTCCAGCGAACTCGGCACCCCACTGAGTGAGGAAACCGATCGCCATGCGCTTACGATAGCTCTTCTTTTTGAACACAGCCAACCAAGGTCCGCATCCAAGAGTCTCAAGCTTAGCAGTATCTAAAGCAAGCTGTTCCTTGATCTGGTAGATTTCTTCCCGAGCGACCTGCTCATCAGGGTCCTCTGGAGACGCTCGCAAATTACGAATGACCTTCCACGCATCCTCAACGCGACCCTTTTGCAACAGCCAACGTGGAGACTCGGGGATCCAGGCAGATGTTATCAGCAGTACCAAGGGAGCGAGGCATTGCATGCACAATGGGAATCTCCACGCAAAGTCCGGCATGCTTTCGGTGGTGAAGTAGCATGCATATCCAAGCCAGCCGGAAAGCATGTATCCAAAGACGAGAAAGATGGCGTGGTGACCTACGAGCCAGCCTCTTTTGTCGTGTGGTGCAAGCTCGCCCATGTACATCGGACATACGGTGACGAGGATACCAATACCGATGCCTGCTAAGATTCGTCCGGCCTGAAACATGCTGATGCCTTCGTTAGACTTCGATCATCATAAAAGCATCGTCACAACTTACCCCAAGTTGGCTGCACCGCCCTGTAAAGCTCCTCCCAGCAAGGCAAAGGCACCTCCGATCTGAATTGACCTCTTTCTACCGAGAGCAGTAGCAGCCCACATGATAAACAGTGTACCAATGGCGCCTCCTGCGCTGTATATACCGTTCGCGGTCGAGATGGCCTGTGTCGTCGTGGTACCATAACCCGGTTCGCCCTGCATGGGCAGATCAAAGAAGTTGTACCATCCTGGCTGTCCGATCGTGCTTCCGATGACTGACGAACAATAGCCATAGGTCTATGGGTGTATCAGCACCGCATCTTGATGGACGAGGAATAGCTTACAAGGGACCCGAAGGCAACAGCAACAGTTACCAGCCTGTTGTAGGCGGTTGTGTGCTTAGCCATTGAGAATAGAGAGGAGTCGTGAGGTTCCAATGACTGACGTGTAAAGATGTCGCTAGACGCGTGTTCCTATGATCTTGCTTGAATGTAATTTTATGAGCTCCATACCACGCTCCTTTATCATCATTTGAAGCGACGCGATCGAACGTACAGAGACCATGCTAAAGACAGTTTCAAGGCCCCGCAACCCCAGATTCTTGACCCATGAGCACGGTTCTCGTGATCTACATTGGGAGCTGCATGAGCTAGGGCACTCTAGGGGGCGGGGTTGTCCGAGATGGCTGGTCAGCCTCCGGAACGTGCCACTCTATCACATCTACCGAGTCAAAGATTCGGAAGAGGCCCACGATTTCATTCAGCAAGGGGAAAGCAAGGGCTATCTTCGGAGCTACCTAACACGTTTCTGAGCGAATGGTGATCCAATGAAGGGCGCATCCAAGCGTCCGGACTGGCACCGATACAAACGCCATGTCGTCACTTGTCATACAACACAGTACAGAAAATAGTTGATCGTTATCGATGAACTGCAATACATGTATTTTAATAATGACCTTCGATGGACAGAGTTCCAGTCTTCGTAATCAGGAACTCATTAATGGCAACATCTTTTCCACTCTCCTTCCCATGCCCACTGTCATTAATACCTCCAAAAGGTGCTTCAGCTGAAGAGCAGTTTCCAACGTTCTGCTTCAAGTCAGTATCAATCCACCAGTGGAATATTGAGACGACTTACCAGTCCTACCATGCCAGCGTCCAGGTTCTCAAACATTCTCATGAGTCTATCGACATTCTTGGTGAATACGTAGCTCGTCAAACCATATGGCGTATCATTCGCTCTCTTGGTGACCTCTTCCTCGGTGTCAAAGCGGTAGACTCCTAGGATTGGTGCAAATATCTCGTCGTTTGTTATGGCCATATCATCGGTCATGTTGGTAAGGATTGTAGGTTTCATAAAGTAGCCCCTTCCTCCTTCTCGCTTTCCATTACCCAGGACCGTCTTGGCACCTTTCTCGATGGCTTCCTTGTACAGCTCCTCTGCCTTATCCAACCCTCTGGGGGTTGTTAGGGCACCCATAATAGTGCCCTGCTCCATGCCATGACCAGTCTTCAACGCTTTTGCTTGGTCGATGAGCTTCTCAACGAAAGAATCGTAGATACCGCTCTGCACGAAGAGGCGATTCGACGACACACAGGCCTGACCGGCATGTCGCCACTTGAGGTTCATAAGCTGTTCCATCGCCTGGTCGACATTGGCATCATCAAACACAATGAATGGACAATTGCCGCCAAGCTCAAGCGTCGTCTTCTTGAGGTCCTTTGCGCATAGAGTCGAGATCAACTTGCCCACTCTCGTACTGCCCGTAAAGCTGACCTTCTTCACTCTTGGGTCCAGGCACATCGCCTCGGCTACAGCAGGTGTGTTCTCAAGGCTTGTGGTGAGCACATTGAGCGCACCTGCTGGAAAGCCTGCTTTTGTGGCGAGATGCGCGACAGAGACAGCTGTCAGAGGAGTTTCAGGTGAAGTCTTTATGACCATGGTGCATCCTGCGGCCAATGCTGCCGCCGCTTTGCGAAGGGCGAGCGCGATGGGAAAGTTCCAAGGTACGAGAGCTGCCGCGACACCGATGGGTCGTTTGGTCGTCATACCCCGACGACCTGGAACACTGCAAGTCATGGTTGTTCCATGTTCTCCTCGGTCTGCCTCACCAGAGAACCACCAGACGAAGGTAAGAGCGTAGTCGATTTCACCACGAGCTTCCGCCAGTGTCTTTCCAGTCTCATGAACGAGAATCTGAGCAAGGTCTTCTCTGGACTCCAGTATGAGCTCATGCCATTTCATGAGTAGTTTAGCTCTCTGCCTGGGTGTCGTCTTGGAGTAAGTCTGGAAGGTGTCATAACAAGAGGCTATGGCGGGCTCAACGTCGGCGACGTTACAATCGGGACATGTTGCCCAAGGATCACCAGTTCCTGGATCAACGATATCGAAAGTCCTGTTATCTTTCGCTGAGACAAATTCGCCATGAACATAGGATTTGAGATGAAGGAGATCGGCATCCTGGAGTGTGAAAGGAAGGGAGTATGGGTTGGCCATTGTGTAGGTGTAGATGTACGTATTGATGAGATGAAAACGACGATGGAAGATCAATAGAACTCCCAACACTCTCTCCTCAGTTGACCTGATATACAGCAACTCTACATCGTATGAGAATTGAGGAGGAGAGCTTGACGTAATCTCTGAAGCTCACAGGAACATAAAGCGGGGCCTGAACTACAGCTCCCTATCATGGGCGCTATCACGTCCGGCGGGGAAGCCCGGGTCCCTGTGATTACCCCGCCCCGTTGGTGATACAGGGGATCAATAGCCTATCTCACAGCAAGCGGGCGCTAATTCATGTACCCGGTCCGATGCCGGCATCTCGGAGCTTCTTTTGAATGGACTGATGTTGCAGGCCGACCAACGTACTATGCTCACAGGCTACACCATGGAGCATGATCTCTGAAGTTGCAGATAATAGGTGGTTGTCTTCGAGACGGCTGAAACTGCGGGATTTCGATTCTCTCAAAGATACAGGGTGGGTATGGTTTCTTATCAAGGGAATACGGGTCAACCTGGAGCAAGATATCGGATCATTGCATAGGTTGCGATGAGGTTGAAAGAAACACAGGCACAATTAAGACTTTTTGAGAATCATCCTTGATCAATTCAATTATCACATAAATTTGTTGTATAGTAAATAATGCTATCGCTTTCCCACAATCATACGCAACGGCCTCCGTCGACCTATCAAGTCGATATGTTAGCATTTTGAAGCCTTGCAACGTGGCAGCAACACGTACTTCCAGATTAACTCCAGTAATGAAGTTTGCCTCGTCGCTGGCCAAATAGCAGCAAGCGTTGGCGATGTCGCTGGGTGTTGACGGCCGTCCCAAAGGAATGGTAGACACGAACCCCTTGCGATTTTCCTCTGTATCAGGCTTGCCGATGAAGAGATGTGTCCTGTCTAAATCAGTATATGTTTCTCTCTCTTCATTTATTTCTGACTCACATTCCGGTGCTTCCCACTACCGGTGAAACCGAGTTGAAGCGAATCTGATGAGGCCCATACTCAACAGCCATGGTCTTGGTCGCGTTGATAACAGCTGCCTTGGACGCATTGTACCACGTCAAATTGGGTCTGGGTCGAGTTCCAGCGGTTGAAGCAACCTGGATGAAACATCCAGGCCTCTTCTCCTTCATGAAATAAGGTACAAGAATATTCGTAGAGTGAAACACACTCTTAACATTGACATTCATAACCAGGTCGAAGTCGGCCTCGGTGGCATCTTGGGTTGGCTTATTGGCATAGGTCGCGCCAGCATTGTTGACCACGATGTCTAGCTGGTTAAACTTTTCGAGCGCAAGAGATAAAACTGCACGCCAGTCATCAGGCTTGGTAACGTCGGCTCGAAGAAAGAGGCAATTGAGCTCTGCCGCGACAGCTTCACCTGCGTCTTTGGAGAGGTCGGTGATGATGACGTTGGCACCCTCGGAGACAAATTTGGCTGCGATACCTTTGCCGAAGCCTGATGCACCGCCTGTAACGATGGCAACCTTTCCTTGGAGACGAGTAGACATGTTGGATAAAAGCTTTTGTGAAGAATATTTGGATGATGATTCGATGATTCAAAGATTTAATTGCAACGACAATCTCAATTGATATAGCCGCTTATGATTAGCAGCTGTTGCGTCGGTTTAATTCAACCCCACACCCATCATATCAGGCGGCACACTCCATACCCAAGTGCATCACCAACCGATAGTGGAGTCCCCCTCTTCTTATTTCCCCTCAAAATTCCATCACAGGAACATGCAAACTTTCCGGCAACCGGATATTACAGTATAACGTTCCGACATCGGAAAGGTACCTAAGATAACGTGCCCCAAGTCCTTGTTAAGATTAAGAACGACCATCGTATCTGCTCCATAAGGTCTCCGAATTTGATCATTCCCCAAGCAAATAGCCCATCTATTACAATGTCCCCCAAAACACTTCGCATCCTAATCCTCCCCGGCGACCATGTCGGCCCCGAAATCATGGCAGAGGCTCTCAAAGTCCTCGACGTAATTGAAGCCAGTCGTCCAGACCTACACTTTGAAAGAGACACAGACATCGTCGGTGGCTGCAGTATTGACAAGCACGGCACGCCCGTCACCGAAAGTGTCCTTGAGAAAGCACTTGCCAGCGACGCTGTTCTCTTCGGCAGCATTGGCGGTCCAGAGTGGGCTGGCGCTGATCCCACGCCTGAGTCTGGACTTTTGAAACTGCGCCAAAAGCTCGATGCATTCGCCAATCTGAGACCTTGTGAAATTCTTGTTCCGAGTCTCATCGGTGCATCACCTATCAAGCCCGAGCTCGTCGAGGGCCTTAAGTTCATTGTTGTGAGAGAGAACTGCGGTGGCGCCTACTTTGGCGAGAAGAAGGAAGATGTTGATGTGGCATCTGACCTTTGGGTATACTCGCGTTCAGAAGTCGAGAGGCTGGCCCGTGTGAGTGCTGCCGTTGCAAGAATCTTGCATAACAGCACCGGCGCTGGAGGAAAACCTATTGTTTGGAGTGCCGATAAGGCCAACGTTCTCGCAAGCGGGCGCCTCTGGCGTCGCGTGACCACAGATATCTTTCAAAAGGAACTCACCGACGTAGAGTTAAAGCATCAGCTTGCAGATAGTCTGGCGATGCTCATGGTCAAAGACGCTGCACGCTTCAACCACAGCGTCATTCACACCGACAATACCTTTGGCGATATCATCTCTGACATCTCTGGAGGCCTGACTGGCACACTAGGCGTGCTACCTAGTGCCAGTCTTGCCGGAATTCCAGGAGACGGACCATGTAAGGGTATATACGAGCCGGTCCACGGCAGTGCGCCGGATATCTCGGGCAAGAACCTCGCCAATCCTGTTGCGCAAATTCTGAGTTTGGCTATGATGCTCCGTTACTCATTTCTAATGGAGAAGGAGGCTGCTGCAATTGAGCAGGCTATTGTCAAGGTCTTGGATGCCAAGGACAACGGCGGACTAGAGACGAGGACAGGAGATCTGGGAGGGACGGCGAAGTGTAGCGAGGTTGGCAATGCTGTTTGCGAAGTCCTCAAGCAGTTTTTGAAATGAGTCGGAAGCAGAAAGGATATAATTATAATTTTGCTTTATAACGGCAGCATTTTGGTGTACTTCTAAGCTCAATGATGGAAGTACCAATGATATGCTAGAAATGACTTCGTCCTCAATCTCGGCACCGAGTCATCGCGGATGCGACCCATCAATACATCAGAGGTTCCTGGCGACCCGAGAAATTAAAAGCGCCTAGCTGGACTTAAGGCCACACACATGCAGAAATGATTGCTCAATGCATGAGATCTGCCAATAAGTGCAAATGCCTTCTTGGGTTAGTCGATCGGTTTTGATACGGAATAATAATAATCCGGCTCATTCAGCCAACCAAAGCTCGGAGTCGGTCATGTTTCGCTCTCGCGTTAGTTTCGGCATTTTCTCGTGCTTTTGCGCGACCCAATCAATGATAACAGAGTTAGCATCGGCCGAGTCTCGCCCTCAAGACATGCAAACACTGCCGCATAACCCGGCATTTGATTAATTAGAAATGACTATATATATTCTACGTCCCGCTAGTTGGGAATGATTATTCTCATCAGACGACAGTTTACACCAGACTCTTACCATCTACTCAGATACTCTCTATCTTACAGCATCTCATCTCATCCAATCTCATCTTAGTTCACAACTCCACAATGCCTCTCACTTACATCGAGACCGACGGTGGTAAACTCGCCGTGGACATTTCCGGCGAAGGTCCCCTCGTCATCTGCTCTCCAGCAATGGGAGATTTCCGAGATGCATATGACCCTCTCGCTACCGAACTCCGCAAAGCCGGGTATCGAGTAGCCACAGTGGATCTCCGGGGTCACGGCGACAGCTCCACTACCTTCAACCGCTACGGCGATGAAGCCACAGCCGACGATCTCATCACCCTCATTGATGCCTACGGCGGCGGCCCTGCCGTTCTTATCGGCGCTTCGCTATCTGGCGCAGCTGCTACAATCGCCTCTGGAAGCCAACCTCATAAAGTCGCTGGCCTTGTTCTCATCGGCGCATTCCTTCGTCCCGGCACAGGCAAGCTCGTCGCAAGTCTCTTTCGTCTTTCGATGAACTGCCCCACTGGTCCTATTATCTGGAAGTCCTACGCGCCTAAGCTTTGGCCTGGTCTTGGCGATAAGAAACAAGAGCGCGTAGACCGATCCATCAAAATGCTTACCGGTCCTGGTCGCTGGAAGGCATTCCATGCTACTCTATCCACAGACCACGCTGTCGTTGAGCCGTACCTTAGCAAGGTTAAAGCTCCTGTACTTGCTGTTTATGGCGATGCGGATCCTGATTGGAGTGATCCTCTTGAGGAGGCTCGCTGGGTCGCTTCCAACTTTAAGGATAGCGAGGTTGTTGCTGTTAAGGGTGCTGGACATGCGCCTCAGCTTGAGAAGCCTGAGGAAGTTACGCCAGCTGTTTTGAGATTTTTGAACAGGATTCGCGACGAGGGAGCTTTCAAAGGCAGCAGCACATAAGAACTTCAGTGGGGGTTAATTGGGATTTATGGACTGGTCCACAATGAGAACGGGTAGCTCTTTTCCTCGCGATAATTAGATTGATTATGAATTGTTTTTATCGCAGAATTTTAGATGTCAATTAATGCGAAACTCCTTTATCAACGTCAGTGTCTTTGAAATTAGGCACTACTCTACCTATGTATTTCAGCTGTAGCATAAGGTTTTGCCATACTCCCCGAATCGGAACTTCCTGTCCCGTATGTCGTTTGCTGCTTCGTCATGACAATTGTCGCCAAAGACCGATCAACAAAAATGCTCGTCCTGTTCTCCCCCTCCTCAACCCTTCTGCGTCTGACACGTGCTGTTATATCGCGTACACACTGTCGTGCGCCAGGCATGCAAGCTACCATGACTCCCACACACGACTCGATCACAGACCAGACGATGGTCTCAACTGAATCCGCTGTATCCCCTGTCAGAATCGTCATCCTTAAATGAGGGCGTTACATACAAGTTGAGTTCTTTGATGTTTCGAAGGTCGTGACGTATGGAATGCGCACCGCACTGACAACAGTGAGACTGTGCAATATCATCAGTAACTTGCCTAGCTTGCATGGATGTCATCAGGCTTACAAGATTCCTACACTGAACATAGCAATGATCCCGAACTTTTTCTTCTTCTTGATACCAATTTTCCATAGCTGTGTTATGGGAAGAATCATCATCCAGACATCCAACGCAACGTTTATCGAGGCATGGCTCATGGCTGTGGCATTGGTGTCCAACATCATCCCACGAGGGCTTTTGTCCTTCCATCCTTCCCAGAACATCCATAGCGGCTTGCGTTGCAAAGCAAACAACACGCCGTATACTACTGTCATCACCACGATGAAAGCCATAGTTAGTTGTGCCGCCCGTCGGAATTTGATGTCTGGAAATAGGCGTAGGAAGAAGGCTAGGATCGACAATTTGATTAGAGCAAGGGACAGGGCGTAACAGGTCCCAAACACCAAGATGAACTGGATTGATATTGTCAGTATCTGTTATTGACTACAGCGAAACTTATATGTATACTTGGTAATGCGCTGTGATGTTTTTGTCACGCACATGCCAGATGTCCAGCCCGAGACCTTTCGATGTTACTATCCACCCGTCAGCACAGTGATATCGGGATTTAATGGGGATACGCACACACGAAAGTAGCAGCAATCAGCACGATGACGAGCGGCTACCTGAAGTCAGCATCAATTTTCAAAGCGATAAGAATGGCGTACAAATGCTGCCAGGATTAGACTATCGTCATTTCCATATGGCACGAACCCGATGATTTTCGAAATAATTCTCATGCCGAAGAACACAAGCGCCAGAATTCCGAACACCAACGCAGTCATGTTAACTGCATGCCGTCGATCCACGAATGGTAAATGGCACGTTAACTGTCTCCAAAAATGGAACCCTGTGTCGGATTAATATTCAGCTTTGCAATAGACGCGGGCCGTTCGTACGCAGATCGTCGCCAATACCGCAATCGCCGTCCATACATGAATCTAACTGTTCAAAGAAGCCCTCGTCGTCGCATATCCTGGTGATATTTCGTTGGTATTGTGGGTTATCGTCAAATATCTGATCGAGGCAGGTCGACTGTGGAAATTAGCAGACACCCATTGAGGCGCGACTATCGGCTAGAACATACGAAGCAAGGAGAGGTGGTGGTGTCGCTCGCGTTTCCTCCAGGGGATACGGGACCTTCAGCTTGTGCGAATAGTACCAAGCTTAATCCCAAAACAACTAACATAAAATTTCGAGCCATGATGTCTTGACTTGAGAGTTTACCGTGCCCAGACGACACAGCAAATCCAAGACAGCTAAACACGCAGGTCAGCGCACGCGAGATCAAAGGAACAAGGCCCTCTTATGTTGCCGTTCAACAGGTATGGCATTCTTAGACCCTGGCTTGTCGTCACCGCCTATGTTGATCCGGATTCCGGGCTTTTGCCTCGCGTACCTGCATCGAAGTTGATGGCCAGGGCATTCGTTCTGCTTCCGGATTCGGCTGTGTGGCGCCAATAGCATCGCTGCAAAGTTGTAAATTCCACTTCCTTGCCGGAAGGTGGAATTGAGGCGCCATAGCATTCCAGTCTCACATAATGATACTGTTAATGAGTTTCTTGCCGCAGTCAGACAATACCAAGAGATTTGATCCTGGATCTTGAGCATCAAGAGAATTAGATGGAGAGGCCAAGTCTGAAGCACTGGTCTTGTGAAGGATAATACGGGACTGGTTGCCTATTGGGAACATAATGTGAAGTTCGACCTGTCAACTATCAGGAACGCACTCTAGACTAACATCCCCAAGCCACTAGATACCAACAGCTATAGCAATAAACGGAATTGTTCACCCGCATTTGTCTCCTCGACCTGTGCCTTGCGGACATCTTAGTGGACCGATCTGGTGATGGCTGACAGGCTGATCTTCAGCGAGCTTATTACCCTTTTCAGAGTACAACAAAGGATGATTCACTTTAGCTCATACCGACTCAGTTTAAGATTTCGCGGTGAGTTGATGACATTGAGCCCTCATTTAGGCCCTGTCGATAAGATCTCTCCTATGGTGGTAATTGCTTGAGACAACCCTTTAAGTCTAACAAATACTGTTTTGTTAGTGATCCCTGCCCTGGGGATGTGCCAGTGGGCCTAGACTCACATATCTCTAGTCCAAGGACGATGTTTCGCGTTTGCGACTAACTTAGTATCAAAACCGACGGACTTTCTCCAAGCAAGATACGGTCGCGTGGCCCAATGGCAAGGCGTCTGACTACGAATCAGAAGATTCTGGGTTCGATCCCCAGCGTGATCATTCTTTTTGCTTCTCTCGTCTCTAAGTAATTTCTCTTTCTTACTTGTTTTTATGAATTTCTTCTACCTCAAATTGGACACCGGCGGTGGATGTTTCTTTTAACACAACCGGAAACTCGATTGTCTTTGCATCTCATTCACGTAGCATCTCCATGGTTGGAAGAAAAGACGGAGGTAACATCAATTGACTTCTAGATCTTATGTTTGTATAGATATTTATTAACAAAAGGTATTTAACACGCTACAGTATGCTTCTTCTATTGCTTATAATTCTACCACAGGAACATCGCTCCAGCAATAGCGCCCATAACAACAGCAGCCATAGCACTTCCAGGCAAACTTCTTGTCGCCGCATTATCCTCATCATCCTTGGAGTCCTTGGACTCCCCAGTCTCTGTCGGCTTAGCCACCTTGAGACCCGCGTTGGTCTCCCTGGGGTCGCCGGTCACCGTAGCCTCCGTAGCAGTCCCGCCGTTGAGCAGAGTCATAGTAGCCGCCGTAACATATGTAGGAGCCGTGGTCGGGTCACCAAATGCGGTTCCATCCCAGACGTCAAATGACATGGGGACATCCTTGAGCTTCTCGGCACCAGGAACCTTCTTAACGATCTCGTGGATGTCATCCTTGCCTCCATCGGGGTCGTACTCAGCCATCGAGATCTCCATGTTCTCGTAGTCATACACAAGGTAGGTTGACCGAAGGAAGTCGTCGCCCAAGAGAAGCAGGGTGGCATCAGGATTGAAGTTGAGCGCGCAGTAAGGTACGCCGTTCAGACCGTACTCTTGAGAAGGTTGTATGAGGAAATCCTTGAGAGGAATTTTAAAGGTGAGCTCTCCGAATGCAAAGTCCACAGTATACTTCTCGCTGACATTGCAGGGTGCCTGCCCGCCAATAGGAGTCGCGACAAATCCAATGTCGTCAAACGTCTCAACTATGTGCATGAGCATCTCTGCATTCAGTTGACTTCTAACACTTCCAGAGTCTAGAAGAACAGGGCGAGGCGTGAAGTCCATTCCGGAGTACTTGCCATTGCTACTCACGCCGAAGCCTTCCATAACGACCAGGAGTCTGTCTGACTTGCCGTTCTGGTTGTTCTTGGGGATGGGGAACGAAACAAGAGGACCCTTGTACTTGGCCTTGTTGACACCCCCAAAGAGGAACTGACCCTTTTGCTCGCTGTCGAGCCAAAGACTGTAAGCGGGTGTGTTGATCTCACCAGCTTCAGCCAGGGCATACGGAAGATTGGAGTATTTGTTCTTCGCAAGCTCAAGTCCAGCAAGACCAATGCCAAAGATACTGAAGATACCAGAACCAGTAGCGTTGAATTCGGTTGTTGCAATAAATTGAAAGTTATCAAGTGTCGCGTCACCAAGAGTGAAAGTATCGATGCCGTAATATCCAGCCCAAGTCTCGCCACTTCCAAAGCTTCCGGAAGCTTCAGACTCGCTGTCAACCCAGCCAAAAGTCCTTGACTTTCCGGTGCTGAAGACATTTCCGGTACACTGGACTTCCTTGCCCGTGCAAGCTTGAATCTCGTCCGTCAGGACGAGAAGATCAGCGCTGCCAGTGTCGATCTCAGAGTAGAGCTGTTGAGGTGGTGTGCCGATAGTGAAGTTAGCCCAGTAGAGCCAGGTCAAGCCATGCTTGTCAACCTTCATCTCGGTAGTTTTGTCGTCTGCTCGCCTTCTGAGAGATTCAGAGGCATCTCTGATTTGTCTCTCGAAGTTGACAGGGACGACGGCTGGGTTGTCGCGTTTGTGGACTTGTAGACAACTTGCAGCGCTCAGCAGAGTGCTGGAGGCAAGGAGGAAAGTGGAGCTTCCCTTCATTGTGAAGGTGTTTGTGAAATATTTCGTGAATGAAGATAAAGTCAAAGAAAGAGTGTTTTGTTGAGCTGTTTGGTAACATTCAAAGCCAAGATACCTAACTGATTATATATATTTTGTTACCATCGCCACTTACAATGATACCGGTACCATCGCATATATGAACAAACCTTCGGGACCGAGTTTCTCAACGGTCACTACCCGTAGATTACGGGAAGAAATTGACGGTTTCATTCTGAATAGCAATTTCAGATGATTCGGTCTCCAACCAGTAATACAGTGACATCTACCAGACTAACGATTAGCCTGACGGACCGCTCCTACTCGACCCAGCCAAAAAGCAACCCTGGAAGGCAGATCTTTTGATGATGGGCATTTTCTCGGTCCCGAAAGATTTCATGCAGGGGTCTCGACATGTTTCGGTCCCGGTGTTTAAAATCACAGTGGCACAGCCCTACAGGGCAGGGATCATGGGCGGCGCTACGGCTGTGGCGGCATTTAGCGCAGAACCCTTTGATGAGATGTCCGAGGTTGGACCTGTTTCAACGTTGGGCTGTAGCTTATTCGCATTTAGGGAAGGCCGAGGCCTATTCTTAATTCTATGGAGAAAGGATCTTTGGGACTGGCTTCAGACACGTGATGAATCATTTGTCGCTAATCTCCTTGGAGCATCCCTGTCTATCGCTACCCTGGACCATTAAGATATCTTCATTTTTTCCACAGCTGTTTGCCATGATAAACAGGTAGTACGTGATAAAAGTGTAATACATGGTAGAAAAGATTATTATATAAACAATTCCGGGGTTTTACAAAGCTGAAAGTAATGGTTGGTAATGATTGGGCGTCTGGTAGACCGGATACGGTGAAGTTGAAGGGTGCTGAGCAGGAAATGTCGTTATTGTGGTTTATGTACGGCTGTTGCAGCGAGTTGGCGTAAAGGGGAGCAAAATACAGTGACCAACTTAAAGCTAAAAAAAGAAAAACCTATAGAGAAGTTATGCTATTTCATTTTTACACCTCTCGTTGCTTAATGCTGGCTGGATGCATGGTCCTACGTTCTTAGATGCTGCGTAGCCTGGAGTATATATAAGATGTGATAAGAATGCTGACTAACATCAAACATCCGGTGTGGTGTATCGGTTAGCATACCGCGTTTTCATTCCTGAAGATCCGCGGCGAGCGGGGTTCGATTCCCCGCACCGGAGTTTCTTTTGCTCTTTTTTGAATCTTGTCCATCCATGGTTGTCTTGACGCGTAGGAACAAAAAGTCTGTTTGATGAAGGCTTTTCTGATCATGCCCCATTCTACGGGAGCTGACTTGTCAGATGAGTCGGTGGCTGGACGTTGTACCAGATGGACGCCACGTTTTCTTTTTTGGTAAAGCCTCCAAAACTCACCACTGTCCTCCACTCGTGTGAATCACGATACCTTCATTTTGCCGCGTCGCGTTAAGATGCATCCTGAGTTTCCACCCACGCCACGGCTTTAGCAAAACCATATCTCCAGCTACGGTGCTACTATGATACCCCACTGAAAGTTCGTCTAGTCCAAGCATGGTAAAGACAAAGAGAAAAGGTAAAAAGAAATGGACACAAGCAAAAAATGGAGGCTGAGGGATTTGAACCCCCGGCCTTTCGCAAGCATTTGGAACAATGCAAAGCGAACGTGATACCCCTACACCAAGCCCCCATTGTTGAGAAAGCGCGGTCTTATTACGCCTCATACAGCCCGGATCAGTGAGCTGACAAGCGCGCGCGTCTTACAAACTTCGAGACGCGGATAATTGATCCTTTATTCTAGACGGAAAGCTCGTGGAGACTGCCAGACCTTTGGCAACTACAATTCAGTAATGTGTAGCTATTCGACTAGAGTGTGCTTCCGTGAATAGCCGGTAAGACTTGTTGTCGGTTTTAGGTGATTATCTGGTTGTGCTGATAAGCTTATTCTGCTTGATAATCAGAGAGGTCAGCGCGCGCGGTAGAGTTGTGTCCATTGGTGCCTTAATCGAGATCGCCGATAGTGATGCTCGTCATATTTTTCCATTCCATGATTTTACGTTTTCCAGCGGACGATTATCTATGCTTCTCGGACCCGCTTGGATCTTATCGGAACTGTCGGCTTTAATGTAAAATGCCGAACATCACGACGGGCAATTCCAATAAGCCTGACGGACTTAGCGGTTATAATCATCATGAGAGTAACTTGTGAGTTTTGAATCAAATACAATAGTAAACACAATCACGTAAGAATCATGCTGTCGCATTGAATAACGTTACGGCGATGCAGAACAGATGCTAATTGTAACCCACTACAGGAAACAATGCTTTGATATAGAGAGCTGACGTGATATCATTGTCTCGCTCCAATCGCTGCTTGATCTCGCGTCGCGAGAGGAATTCGAGAAATCCTACAAAGGACGAATAGGCTATCAGCAGCCAATCGTATGCTCAGCTAACCCACCATAATGCAGCAACCCCTCATCTGGAATGAGGTGAGAATCATCACTGAATAGGTTGTCGGAAAATCGTATATATAGAGGTTGTGCAACCGAACGATTCCTCAACCATTTGATTTGTTCTACATTGTCTTGTCTTGCCTGCAGTGCTACCAGAAACGACACTAAAATGGCTTCCATTTTATTGAAGAACGCCACTTTGTTGGTCCCTCGGGGGCCCGGCGATGATACTATTGTACCTCTAAAGAATCATTCGCTTTTGATCGAAGGAAACAAAATTACTCGCATTGCTGACCAGATCGACCCGCCATCTGAGTCAACTGAAGTTATCGACTGTACAGCTAAGCTTATCACGCCAGGCTTCATTGATACGCACCACCATGTTTGGCAAACGCAGGTAAAGGGCAGACATGCTGATCATGGGTTGCTCGAGTACATGGCCCCTGGTTCGTGAAAGACTCGTTTTTTCTTGAATGATGATGCTGACTTGTGGAAAGGAAACATGGTGTCACACAGCTACAAGCCTGAAGATGTATTCTGGGGCCAGCTCGGTGGATGTCTCGAAGCTCTAGAAGCTGGAACAACCACCATCGTCGACCATGCCCACATCTCATACAGCCCAGAGCACAGTGAGTAAACTCGTCAACAGATAGTTTGGTATTAACTGACGCATGAAAAGACAGCGCAGCCTTATCGGCGACCATCTCATCCGGTGTCCGCTCTATCTACTGCTACACCCCCACAGGCCGAGTCAAGACATGGAAACCTTTTGTCTTAGACCAGAATCTGCTTCCTGACTGGATCTTCGAACAATTCGCTCAGCTTTGTGAAGGTGGTCCTTTTGGTGATGGACGTGTCACCATGGGCTTCGGATTTGACTTTTACTTTCTTCCAAAGGAAGTCATTGTCGGCATCTTCAGCAAGGTTCGAAGCTTGGGCATCAAGACCATTACTTCTCACTATGTGGGCAGTCTACTCGGTAAGCTACTCGTTTCTAGTTGAGATTCTGACCAACTGACCTCGATATAGAGCAATCGCTTGTAGATTTACTCGAAGCCTATGGTCTCCTGGAGAAGGATATCTTGCTTTCCCACGCAACCCCACTGAGTGACTCGGATGCCGAAAAGCTCAACAAGGTCGGAGCAGCCATCTCATCAACACCAGAGACCGAGCTCCAAATGTCCCACGGCTGGCCTGTGTGTTTCCAAGAAAATGCCAAGTCCATCGCCTCTCTAGGCATTGACTGCCATAGCAACAACAGCGGGAGCATCGCCTCCCAAATGAGACTCGCAGTCCAGGCTGAGCGCTCTCGTCGTAACAACAAGGTTCTCGACACTGGAAAGTTTCCCGGCAGGATTCAACTCAAAGTCCAGGAAGCATTCCAGCTGGCTACCATTCGCGGTGCCAGAGCTATTCACATGGAAGACAAGCTTGGCTCTTTGGAAGAAGGCAAGATTGCGGATCTTGTTATCTGGGATACTCTGAGCCCCGGTATGGTCTGCGCAGCTGAGGAAGATCCTATCGGCGCGATCATTGCTCATTCTTCACCTTCGGATATTGACGCGGTGATTGTTGATGGCCAGTTCAAGAAGCGCGATGGACGACTTGGATCGGTCAAACTTAACTTTGACTTGGCGCCCGAGCTGAAGCAGGATAAGACAGAGATTGAATGGCGTGATGTTGCTCTTGAACTTTTGAAGAGTCGAGAGCGAATTATTGCAGACGAGAAGGGAACTGGTCTCGACGATAGGGAGAGTGCTTATGAGAACGGACTGTCACTCTTTGGGGTTAAGAAGGAGAAGCTGGCATTTTGATACTGAGTGCCGCGTCGAGGCATAATGCTGGGACTTTTATCATCATGAAATGTACGTACACGAAATGGCAGGGTAGTTCTGGTTATGTACTTCTTTCTGCATGGATGGTAATCTACCAACTGAAACCGATCTGAACTGGTGTGAAAGTATTGATTAGGAGGAATTAGAACGAATCAACATGCTTGACTTTCGCAAGCCTCGGACCCATCCCTATTCGACTACGGGGCGTGAAGCTAAAATTAGGTGCCTGAAAAAGTGGTTGCATTTAGCGCCAATAGTGCTTGGAAGCTATCCAGTGAATTCTAGACTCGCCGATATTGATTTTAATGACTTGACTCTCCATAGTCAGTTCAATAGTCAAGAAAAAGAAGGCCGAAGTCCAGGGGTATGACCCATTTCTGCAGCACTTAATAGGATAACTCTCCCCATTGTCTTTTCTTGAACAAGACTCTTCTTTTTCACCCGTCACCCATTCAGCAAGGATGTGGTACTTAATCCTAGTGTCGCTCGCTATCACTGGTCGTGCCGTGTGGGCAAGTCCATGCAAGCCTTCTCATTCAGGTGTGTTGTGTACTAAGCTGTATTCTCATCTCCACCCTGCTGACCTCCCAGGGTCATCTGTTTTGGGGTCATCCGTTACGATTTTGACATCCGAGGCATCTTCGTTCATGACGAGTTCCTTTACAACATCTGCCGAATGGTCAACTACCACAAGTTCGACGTCAGAGGAAGGAAAGGCGGACTTGACTTTGTCAAGTAGTCGCTCGCTTGACTCCCTCGATATTACACCCTCACCAATATCAGAAGACGCCTCTGCATCGGCATCCGCTTCATTGATAGAGCCACCCACGACTTTAGCAAGCAAACCGACATCTTTGATAACATCAAACTTCGACGAGCTTACGACATTTATCCTCACTTCAGTTTCCGAAACTGGGACCGTATCGCTCTTTTCCGTCCCAAGTAGTACATCCACGGACATCCTACTGATCGATTCTGATACATTCACTTCGACTGGATCCGATGTGCCGATAACTTCCGAAAGTCCATCGACTTCTACTATCCTGATTGCAGAAGCAGTTGAAACCTCGACAACTGTCACAGTATCAACAACAGACATGACCTCTTCGTATGCAGCCCTTTCAGCATCCGACACGACTACAATACTTACTACGGACTCGACGACATTGTCAGCTACAGTCTCAGGCTCTCCTGACTCGACAAGCTCTTCTCCCGCAACAACATCCTCCGCAGCGCCTTTCAGGTTCAAAGCGATTTCCAACGGCCCTTTTATGCCCGGAACAGAAATGCGTGCACATTATATCAGCCCATGGGGATGGACCATAGGCGATTTCACCCACCAAAAACCCACAATATTCACCATGGAGTCTGAGACTGGCTATCTGGTGAGCGAAGGCCTCAGACAATGTGTCGCATTCGACATAAACAACTATGTAATCACTATTTCTAGCTGCCCTGAAATCATGCTTCCACAACACGAATATGTAACTTGCGATCCCGTTAATGCTGATGGCGATGAGCTTCGATGTGGAGTAGCGGAGTTGAAGTGTATTCTTAGTGGCGTGGGCTCGGGACGTCTCTGCGAGCGGACTGGTGTACGATGGACGCAGATCAAGGCTCGTGCCTGGTACACGTCTCATTACTTTGTCGGCTTCGTTTCTCCTACCACAACGGCCAATGCTGTCTACAATTTTGGCTTTATTGTCAAGGAGGTTTGAAGAGGTTATGGATCGAGCTGATAACCCTTGGCTGTTCATATGCTCAGCTTGAAATTGATTTGCAAACGGGGACGTTGTTCAAATGGTGTATCGTTGGCTGCATAAGTTAAGGTTGTGTTCACGGAACGCCTTTCAATTTCAATATCATGTTCTGGAGACTAGGACAGAACGAGATGCACGGAAGTATTGTTGAATATACGGAATAAGTGCCCGAATTCGCCGAACTTCATCCTTCAATGGAATCGATGATACCGCATAGGCGAATGAAACATTACCGGCTATCTCGGCCATCGTGCAGTTAGTGCCAAGTGAGTAGAGCTACAAAACTAAGACGCTGCTTTCGCATCGGCAAAATTCCGATGCCCTTGGAGGATGACTCCATGCTAGCGCTGCTGATGTGTGGGGAAATCGCGACGTAGACTCGAGTACCGTCGCACGAGTCAGGACAAGATCTTTCAGCCGTACAAGGGAGATCACGAGAGATGCGGGGTCCCCACGGGGATGGAGCGGACAGGGAGGGACACTATCGGAGGAGATCCGATGAGTGCAACATGCTGGCATGTGCAAGCGTATATATGACTCTGTACTGGGCATCCCAGTGTTCCAACGTAGACCACCTAGCCTTGTCATCTAGTCCATATCGTTCGCCATGGAGCACAATAATAGCAAAGGTGTTGAGCCCATGAAGGTCGACGACAAGTTCATCGAAAATGCCCCCGACGCTTACTCGGGTCTCCTACCTGAAGATGCGGACTTCATGCGCGGATGGGAGGGCAAAGCTGGCAAGAAGGTCGTAAGAAAGGTATGGCTCCCACATCTTTAGAGTATTCTATCTTGCTGATTGATTCAGATTGACTTTCGACTTCTTCCCATCATGGCAGTTTTGTATCTACTTGCCCACATCGATCGAGGAAATATTGGAAACGCGAAAATTGAAGGAATGGACAAGGACTTGGGTCTTGTCGGTAACCAGTACAACATCGCTAGTACTATCTTCTTTGTTCCATACATCATATTTGGTAGGTGTCACAGCGATCTGGTCTCTCGGGCCTCACTGACCTGTCGCAGAGGTCCCTTCCAACATCATCCTCAAGAAGGTGCGCCCCAGTATCTGGCTTTCGTTCCTGGTACTTAGCTGGGGTATTGTCATGACATGCATGGGCGTTGTACAGAACTTCGAAGGTCTTGTCGCATGCCGTGTCATTCTCGGAATCTTCGAGGCACGTAAACACATCCAACGTCTTTCCAATCTACTAACCAATATTAGGCTGGTTTCTTTCCTGGGGCTGTCTTCATCGTCTCGAGTTGGTATCCGCGCCACGAGCTTCAACAACGACTAGCCATCTTCTACACTGCTTCCGCCTTCTCCGGTGCCCTCAGCGGCCTTCTTGCTTTTGGTATCGCCCGCCTGGATGGTGCAAGAGGCATCGCTGGTTGGCGCTGGATCTTCCTCATTGAAGGCGCTGTCACTGTAGCAGCTGCTCTGGTCATGCCATTGCTCATCATCGATACCCCCGAACGAGCGAAGTGGCTGTCCGACGATGAGAAGCGTTACATCGACTTGCGTCTTAGAATGTCTGGTGTTCGAGCAAACACTGAAGAGGGTGACAGGTTCTCTTGGAAGTTGTTGTTCAAGACAATGACGGACTGGAAGGTCATGCTTGGTGTTGTACTGGCTTGGGCAAACTCGGTTCCCAACGCCGCATTCAAGTTCACCATGCCGCAGATTATCAAGCAGCTTGGCTTCTCCACAGCAAATGCTCAACTGCTTACCATGCCCCCGTATGTCTGTGGTGGCATCGCTGCGTGGTTGACTGGAAGGTTCTCTGATCGCCTCGCTTGGCGCATGCCTTTCATTGTCGGACCGATGTCAATTCTTCTGGTAGCGATGGCTGTCTTGTTCAACTACTCCAAGGATGTCGGCAACAATGTTCCGGCCATGTATGTCGGTGTGGTTCTTGCTCAAATCGGCATCTACCCACTTTTGCCTGGTATTACGGCTTGGACAGGCAACAACCTTGCACCATCCTGGAAGCGATCCATCGGTCTTGCCTGGCTTTTGGCAGCTGGAAACCTTGGCAGTATCATCGGCACCAACATCTTCCTCGACAGAGAGGGACCTCAGTACCCCACTGGGTACGGCACCGCGCTCGGTATCATCTGTCTGGCTGCTTCCTGCGCCTTGTTCATGGAGTTCTGCCTTTGGCGATCGAACAAGGCACGAGCCAAGATTTCGGAGGCGGAAGTTCGCCAGAATTATTCTCAGGAGGAGTTGGATGCTATGGGAGAGAAGAGCCCTCTGTACAAGTACACTCTGTAAAGATCGTAGAGATAACGTGGTTTAGTCAGGTGGAGGTGGACAAAGTATCAGTGGTCAGTGGTCACTAAAGTTGGCGTTCAGGATCTCAGAACGGCATGCAATCAATACTCTTATGCCATTTGAACAATGTATCTCCTTGAGAGTAAAAATGTCGCTATTCGTAAATATTCAAGATGTCTGGATAACGCGCTCTCCAGTTTCAAAAACTGCGATTATTCTGGTGTTGATTTGACCTGTATATTGGAGACTTACGCCTCAGAAAGACTCAAAGGTAACGCTCTCCAATATGTCTTGTGGAAGTTTAGAAAGGTCTGCCGGCTTGTGGAGCGAAATAAAATGACTTGGTGGTTCAAGAAATGCTCAGAAGTTCTCAGTCAATTCACATCATGACATGGCACGCGCGGCTCCACAATTGACCCATGGAAAATACCTGTTGTTATCAAGCATGTTCTTCTCCAATGGCCTTTCAATCTTATTTTTACTTCTAGATCTATTTATAATACTTGGCCTAGAAAAACGCCACAGCGTTGGGTGGACTTGCCACAGCTCCAGGTACCTGTTTTCTAATTAGCTTCATCCATATTTACTACACAAAGGCAGCTCAACTTACATTCATAGGGGAACTCGACATGAAGAAGGTATATCTTCCCAATTCTTTACACTTCTTCGAAAGCTCTTCGAGGTAGAACAACTCACCAATCGGCATACCCCAACCCGCCAGAAGCCACTCATGCAAATGCCACTCAAGATCTTTGCAAGGCCAGACCTCCAACGATCGCGAATCGCCACAAATAGCAGCGATCTTGGTATTCCAGAGGAATTTGAGCAGCTCTTTGGAGGGCTTCAGACCCATGTTATCCGGCTTTTGGATCTTGTACAACTCGTTGAGATGCTCGCGCTTGGTAGCGTCCATGTTCTCATACTGGGCTAGGTAGCCGAAGCGAATGACGATGATATCACCGACTCGGAATGAGTCGAGGCTCATGTTTTGGTACTCCAGAGTTTTGATGATTTGGTCGAAGGGGATTTCATGGGATGTCATGCCGTCGATTTGGATGCCTTCGTTTAGAGCCCACGAGTACCAGTCGATGAAGACGGCGCGTCCGGCAATACCCTTCTCTGAGACATCTGCGCACCTGTAAATAAGAGGACTTGAGTCAAGATGGCGAATTACGTACGGTGAATGCTGTTTGGATGGTCTGAGGCAGCAAATTCCTCGGCTTTGCGGCCCATGTAGTATAACTATCGGGTCTGTCAGAAGCATTTCAGGGCGTCTCCAGTCATACTTACTGCCTCTTCCTGATAAGCGTAATGTCGAAAGCCGTCCCATTGAGAACTGCATTGCGAATTGAAGCTCCACTAGCGTTGACGTTAGCTATCTGCATTCCATCCAAATTTGGGCAGGTTACCTCATCATCGTGCGCATGCTTCAATGGCGCCTTGTTGATGAGCTTCAACTCAAGGTTCTTCCGTGCGAATTTCGGATTTGAGGCTCCCGTCATCGACCAACTGTCCCATCGTTAGCCTTTGTTGTCAGATTGGTAGGGTCACTTACTTCAAAGACAACCTTGATCCCGTCTTGATGTTCTCTCTCGCTGCTTGACTGATCGCATCATCGTTCAAATGATTCAGGGTACCAAGCTGGTCATCGGGACCCCAGCGACCCCATGCATTTCCCCGAGGACCGTTTTTGTCCAAGGGCAATTCGTCAAAGTCGGGATGTTTCTGGGACGCCATTGTTGTTGAGTATGAGTATGCAACTGTAAATTGGGCAAGTCTTTTTTGCTGGTAACACAGGCAACTTGAGCTATTCTCACAATTATTAATACTAATGCCGGCAGCTTTGCCGTGGCTACCAGTATTTAGTCTCACGCGGGGTATGATGATGGTGAGGGGCGTTTCCGAACGGTGCACGGAAAACCCCCGACGTAACTTCAGCCATCGGACTCAGTCCGAAGAGACACCATCCACAGCTTTTGAAACGGTTCAATCATTAAGTAACAAAATTCATGAAATTGGGCAAGCTTAAAATACAACTCGTTTGCTTACAAATTTTCCAATCAGTCTCATCTCGTGTTTGTGCCCTTGTCAATTGCTACCGTTCGTCGCAAGCTCCTCTTCAAGTTGTCTGTCTCGAATCCAACGGACCATATCGAGGATGGCAGGATCATCGGGATCGAGGGTCGGCTCTGCGGCCAGAGTTAAACGAGTCAACTCCCGCAAGACAGGATCATCAAGATCGGGATCGCGAGAGTCCAGATACTCCCCACCATCGTAGTCATCTCCAATGAAGTCATCTCCAGCGAGCATATCCAAAGCGTCAGTGGACTTGAATCGCATAAAGGTACGATACCCAGACTCAGTCTCTCCAAAAGTACAACGGTTTGGGATAGCTTCCTCTACCAATTTGGTGAGGTCGGGATCCTCGTCCACATCTACCATGATCTCAATTCCGTCAGGCACAAGACGTTTGATAACCTCTAGCCTCCGTTTTAACAGGATGTTCCATTCGGCATCGTTTATGAGTCCTGCTCCTGGCAGATAGCCGTTTGTGCAGTAGAAGGACATCGGGTGTTGTATGACAATCTCCAGAGTAGATAGTCCCCCGAGCAAGTCTGCCCACATCGGGTCGATCGTGTCTGGATCCTTTGGATCCTCAGGATTCTTGCAGAGCATCACCAATGCGATATGGCGGATTTCCTTTTGCAAGTAGGCCTCGGAAATCTTCAATTGATGCCATTGTTTATCGATATAGACGTCAATCTCAAAAGTGTTGCAGCGGTACAAGAGTGGTGCCGCCTCATTGTTTATTTGACGACATGTTTGAACAAGTCGAAAGAGAGTGCCCGGATTGTATTCTCTGTCTCTCAACCAGGCTGGCTCCCCAGGCTCTTGTGTTGTTGGGCTAATCTGCCAGCGGTAGCCGATTGGGGTGCAAAAGCCGTAGATCTTTTGGCGTAGTTCAGGGGCAGATCCATAAGGGGAAAGTGTCTTGAGAAGATGAAGTTGATGTCGACATTCTGCTGCTCAGTATTCTTTATGTTTTGGAGGATATGATGCAAAGAGAATAGAAACGGTGTTCTTGTTCGCTTTTGTTTTGGTGTGAAAGGATCGCGTTCCTAGGAATGACACGTGTGAGTCGTGAGAAAAACAGGCGTCTATAGTCCCGTGACTGACGCGTTTCAAAAGTCCATTGAAAGCCACGAATCAGGATAACAACTGAGTATTTGTTATGATCCAATCAATATCATGCTTGGCCTGCAAGGGTTGTCAGTGCATGCTCTTGTGGCTGCGTGGCTCTGTGCTATTAGCGATAGCATTACTACCATGACAGTCATGAATATAAAGAAACATTTTCAAAAAGCTCATGACATTTGACTGTAAGGTATACTCAGATCTTTGTGCCAATTTCTTTTTTTGAATTGGCCAAGTTGACCAAGCTCGCTTAGCATGCGTCATGCACATCCGATTACACATTTTCTAATCAACAGTGTCCAGCATTCCCGCCCTTACGAACAGCTTTCGTCCATCGCGAGCCACTCTCGAGTCCTCTCAGCTGGCCCCAACTTCAATAGAATTGATAGTAAAAATAATAGTCAGGGTCATCAGAATCGATAAGATCGTCCGGATCCAAGTCCAAGTCGAAGACGCGGTGGGTCGGAGCGAACATCCCTCGTTCGAAGAACTGATCTCCAGCAACAAGTTGATCGAAGGTGCAGAGGTTTGAGATGTTGTCGTTTACCAGCTGGCTGGTCGATTCGTCCCCGTCAGTGTCTACCTCGACCTTTACATGTGGAGGGATATGTTGGTCGATGAACTCTAGGTGCATTTTCAACACTTTCTTCCATTCATCCAGAGTACGCCCTGGGAAGCAACTTGCTACGATGAGTTGCAGACTGGATAGCCCGTCTAGCAATTCTGCCCATGTCTCGATGTACCGACCTGCTTCGTGTTCGGGGTCGTGAAAATAAGGGTTATTGTGAAATAGGCTTAGCACCATATGCCGGATTTCTTTGCGGGATTCTGGTGGAATGGCTTGCAGCCCCCCTCCAAAGTGAATCTGGAAGAAGTTGTTGCTGTACAGAAGTGCTTTCGCCTCATTGTGTATCTGGCGGCAGGTGCGAAGGAGTTGAGGGAGAGAGCTTCGGAGGTCGGTGTGTGCAGACGTGGTTGGTCCTACCGGGTCAGCATTCTGTTCAAACGAAATAGTCGTCTCGTGCTCATACCTGCAATGGTCTGGATGTCGCCTTCTTCCTCCGGAGCTATCATGCAGTGACTACCGCCAATCACAAAGCGCGTGCTTTGTGGAGAGCAAAAGCGATAGACTCTGTTGCGTAATTCAGGCGGAAGCGCCAGAAACGGGAAGGTTTCCCCGGAGGATGGAGTCGACATTGTGGCGGTCAAGGGTCCGCAATGTGGGAAATGTTGAATGGATAGAGAGAGAAGATTGCTGTTGGTTGATCTGGGCAGGAATAAGTACTATATTTGAGAGCGCATGAGGTGATGCCAAGGGAGGAGGATTGCAGGTGGCCTACTGTGTGAATGACAAAGTCAAAGAGTGGGGTTGCCACATGTGTAACACGAGAAAGCCCATGAATTAATTTCTCGCATTATTCACGCAATAGTTGTTGTTTGTTTGTCCGCCACTGCTTTGCTAACAATTTTTCTGTTTTTGCTTGGAAACACTGCTCTGCAGTCGCGTTTGCCATTACAGGCGGGGCTGTTCAATGCAAACTGTTCAAGGAATCTGCTCCTTATAACATCATGTTTGTACTCCTATGTTACTCCCTCGATTTGCACAAACCCAAATCTTACGTGCTGTTGTCAATTCACTTCAGTTACACCCCCTTCGGTTGTCAAGCACGCTGCCGTCAACAGAGGCATTTCGGTAATCTTTCTCGATTCGTTACGGGAGTCAAACGTCACTCATTTATCTGACTAATAAGTACCAACTGCCAAAGACGGGAGCGAGCCTAGCAAGATGATAAGATATTTGGGACCAAGGCGACTGGGCTACAGTACCATCTTCAACAAGACTTACACAGCCACCGCACCGTAGCCAGGTTTAAGGTACCAATCCAGCTGCAGCTTGCAAATGGAACTCAGAGTCAATCAGATCGTCTCCAGCAGGGACAGGGTTTTATTTTCTTTTTCTATTCATTCAATGACAGCAAAGCGACGCCATGCTGATTGGGGCAGGGTGAAGAATCCAAAAGTCAGTGAAGCTGTTGAACCGCCGAGGCGGATAAATTCTATAATGACCTATGACCATACCATGTTGGCTTCACTATTCAGCCGCAGCCAGGCCCCCAAGCGAGACCGACAGCAGTCCGAATGTCAATACGGACAGAACAGTCCTGAAGAGTTAAAAGCCGCTAGCCAGGGCTGCATTAACGCTACCGGAATCCTACCGCCCAATGTGGTATCAGAAATCAAGAGTCTGCTAAAGTATTGACTGCTTACCCCAGCGTAATTTCCACTTTCTAGAATATAGCTGACTGCAAGTTAGTGTGGCTTCAGCATTCGTAGTTCATTGGATATCACAAAGTCTAGAGAAAGGAACGCGGACATAAACAGTCTAGACTATATCATGAATCTGCCAGCTCTGTTGGACGATGTTTACTTAATTTTAAAAAGGGGCTCAACGATCTCCTGCAGCGTTGGTATCAATCAGTGTATTATTTGAATTTTCTACTGCAGTTGCTCCTTTAAGAAGGCTACGCTCCTTAGCATACTGTGGGCCTATAACATCGAACTCTCTACTCCCATTACTTGGCACTCTATTCGTTGTATGGTCTATTCCTGAATATCTTCAGCATGCCGTCGTCAAACAGTCACCTGGCACTCTGGGCCGTCCCCCTATTTCTCTGTTCAGGTGCACTATCAGCGGCTGGACCATGCAGTGATTTAGGCGGTACCTATACAAGCGCTACATATGAGTACACTGTCGGATGTGATACTTCCCTGAACAACCCAATTATCTATTCTACCTATTACCTAGGAGATACCTTGGAACAATGTATCATGAGATGCGACATCGATAGCATTTGCAGTACTGCACTGTTGTAACAGGTGAGCGGCAATTGTTATTTAGCCGCAGATTTCACTTCGACTTCGACGTCAAATAGCTACGATGTTATTATCAAGGGATCTCCAATATCTGAACTCCCACCTTCGTCTTCATCAGAAGCTGCAGTGGAGTCTACATCGGCTACTATCACTACAGAGCCTCTTAACACCATCACCCCTACCTCGGAGACGACAAGCTCATCCCAGGCGTCAATCATCTCCGATGAATCAACCACCGAGACAGCCACCATCAGCACTTTGGCGACTGTAATTACGTCCCAAGGAACAGAGTCAACTCTCGGTACCACAAGCTCTCTTGTCACAACCACTGAAACATCAGCGCCAATCCCTTCTTCTACGGCGATAAGAAACCTTGAGCATATTGGTGCATACGACTACACAGGCTGTCTAGGGTCTTCAAAGGGATACCCGGCATTTACCAAGGTAGCAAGTAACTCAGAGATGACAACTGAGAAATGCATTGGGCTTGCTACTGGAAGCAAATACATCGGTGTCTATGAGCAGTAAGTCTACTTGTCATTTAATATCAATTCCTGTAGTGACTCTGTTTAGGTCTTGTTATAAGGCGGATTCTCTTTCTGAAACAGAATTTGTCTCTGATGAGCTCTGCAATCTCCCATGCCCTGGAGATTCCACCTTGACATGTGGAGGTATTATGACCAGCATGAGGCGTAGGCGCTGTTCTATACCCCCCAACCGTCTTCTAACGCTTTATACCCTTACTGATTCCTCTTCTTCCGCCTCCTCCTCTACACTCCCTGAACCTCCTGTACAAACTTAGACTGTTCTATTGATGTAAAGTCTCGTTCTATTAGAACTAATGACTAGAATGATCAGTTTGCTACTTCACCGCATGTACCTACAATTTAGCGAAACTGAACTTGATGATACTTTCTTTAATATTAATGTAATAATTCTCTTAAACCAATCCTAACATCATCGTGTTCTATCTTGACTAACGACGTATGTCTTATTAAGCTCACTTGATTTCAATCTCAATTACATCTTAACAGCATGGATCAATCACGGGCAATTCAACTTTCGAATTTCGTTCAGCTAATATTCTCATTCATGGCATTCAATTGTATCGTATGCTCGTATCTATCTATCAAAACGCCTAACCCAAAACTCTAAACAAAACTTCCAAACTATGTATATCTATGTGTCATCCTGGGCGCAGTCGGCATCTGCGTTGTCTCTCGGGCCTGGTCAAAAGATGGAGGATTCGATCCATCACTCATACTCCTCAACTTGGCTTCCTTCTGTTTTCTCGACTTGCTCCTCCTTCTCAGGCATGAGAGTAGACAGCACAGGGTGAGAAGAACAATGAAACCTCCGACTGAAGCAGCCGTCGCGATAACAGCCGTACGGTTGCGATCAAACCAGCTTCTACCATCACCGCTGAAGTCGTCATCGTCGGTACAGTTTTGTACGTCGATGGGGCATTGGCCTGAACTACCGTCGCAGCGCTCTTCGGGATCGCAGTCGGCTGTGCTTTCTCTGCAGACCAAGCCGCTGTCCGCGACGCGGCATTCGTCAGTGCAGCAGCCGTCGCTGACGGGATCGCATTCGGCACCTTCGCGGAGTTGGCATGTTTCAGGGTTGCAGCAAGAATCGGAAGGACAACGTCTTGAACCGCCGCAGTCGCATGTTTCTCCGGGCTCGACAATTCCATTACCGCATTGACTGTCGTTGATGTCTGGAACATCATCCTCAGACACAAGACAACTTGTGTCGATGTGCTCCTCTCCAATGCCGGTACAGATAGTGCCGATGGTGCAAGGTGAAAATTCCTCGATTCCTGGGCTGCTTTGTGGGTTCATGATGTACTGGTTTCGCGCGTCGCATGTTGAGCGACTAAGCGGACAACAGTCATCACTGCGGGAATATCCATCGCTGCATTCGCTGGACGTGCAGTCATGAGCGGCTCCAAAGTTATGTGCCAACTCATGCGCAAAGACCTGCCATTCATTGCTTGTGCGAACGACCACGTTTGCCGATGCGGTACCTCCGCCGCCGTAGATAGATCCTCCCGATCGGTTGCAAATACTTCCGATCCAAGCGATGCCAACTGTTGAGCCACTTCTGCAGGCTGTCAAAAGAGACCAAACAGCGTTGTTATCACGCATCCTGTTTCTCCACCTGGTGAAGAGGTTGAGCCGGGTGTTGATGTCAACGTTGGCAGTGCAGGGAAGGTTCCAGGGCATGGAGCTTGGTGCGTCAGCGGGGCAGGATGGGTCGGACATGGTCAAGTTCTGAATTGCCAAGGCGATGTTGAACGTATCCTCGTAAACCTGGGAGGCAACATTGACCATTGAAATAATGTTATCGCGAGCATCTTGCATGTCGTCGAATTCGGCCGTGTATGAACAATCGGCCGCGATTCCGACCAAGGCAACTCGTCTTGACGAAGGACAGCCATCTGTGTCACCAACGTGATTGGCCGGATCGAACCAGTCGCTGGGGTTTTGTCGACGGGTGATTCCAAGTGGAGGAGACTCGTCTCTCTTTTTCATCATCCCTTCGTAATTTTCGGCTTCTTCGAATGCGAATTGCTCGGGATTGAATCTATGGGCTCCACAGGATGGCTTCTCTGTCGCGGATCGCTTGAGGATGGCATCATGCTCGGGGCCCACTAATTCCTTCCAGACTCTCATGTTTCGCTTGGCTTCCTTGGAGTTGCTATTATCCAGTCGTCGTGTCTGTCGATAATTCGAGTCGAGGGAAATGTGATGGTAAGCGCCGTCGTTCGTGAAAGTACCTTCAATCACATGTCGTCCCTCTCTGAATCGCACCATCATTCGCGCCCATCCTATCCTTCGTCGCGTTTGCTTCTCATCATCGTTCACCCAAGCGACTCCCTTGTATAACAACGGGCTAGAGCCCTTAAGATCCAGAGTTTGTCCATATTTCTTATTCGGCTTGACATGCTCAATATTCGTGTTTTGTGTTAACACATGTCTTGATGGCTGCAAGTTGAGTGTAATCCGTTGACGCTCATAAGGAACATCAAATTCGACTTGAAATGATGAAGCAGCACCAATAGTATGCGGATCTTGGGAAAACTCAAGCTTCTCAATAGCCGCCGACTTATCGACGGTGTCTCTAGCTCTTGAATGTGCTGTCGGCAGTGATGTCAGTAAATATGGACCAGGCCTAACATGTCTTGGCATGACATACCTTGCACTTGGAAAACCTGCAAAACAAGCAATAATAAAAAGGTCAGGAGACTCATAGCTGCTCACTTTCCACGATGAGAAAGGAAAGCAGATCTTTCTGAAACAAGCACTGGAATTGGGAGGTTAGTTAAACATATACCTACATATTTGGTCTTCGGGACAAGGGTCGCCCCCCATGTCGTTCTATGACACAGGGACTGTCTTGGCCAGTTAGCAAAGCCAAGACGTTAAGTCGCCTGGGCGGGATCGGCTTATTCCAAGGCAGCTGAGCCACTTGGGTTTCGTCAGAGTGCGTGCAGTTCTGTGTGTTTCACAAGGCTTCGGGGAGCCGAGAGCGCGAGGTTTACTCCATATCGAGTCAGATTGAGCGCTGATTTCTCATTACATCAGAGGTCCATGATATTGTTTTGACATCTATTTAATTGATTCAATCACTACTAAATAATTATCCGTTGGCTGAGTCTCTACTGTTCCTGTCTCAAAGACAACCTTGTTCGTCGCAAATTCCCGTGGATTAAGCTTAAATTGTTTCTGATACACTACATCATCCGGCACCTCCGGAACCCGGACCCCGCCATGGAGTTGTAGACTCTACTGTAGAGGTGGGATGAGACGGAGATGCTGACAAAAGTCTTGGCTTAAATCCGAAATCCAAAAAAGACAAAAAAGACCCTTACCCACTTGTAGAGTTCAATGACGCCCGAGCTGACGTATGTCCATTCTTGGCATTTCAGTCCGCGTGGTCCCCTTCTTACTAAACGATTAACAAGAAAAGCCACGTTCCTCTAGACTGGAATTCCAAGACTTTTTAACTACAATTTAAGCATCATCTCGCATTTCTTGGTGCCTGATTGGAAACTGAAAGTCTGATCTGAGGCTGTAAAGGATCAGGGACTTCAATCGCCGAGACTTTGTAGCTAATTGTCTTGGGTGAAACTGACCATGTGGGAGATTCGTCAACGTGGCGAGGAATAAGCCAACTCCCGTGTCGCACAGCCGTGTTAGACTCTAACAAATACAAAATGTCCGCGTAAGCATAAGCGTTTTAACGTTTTTAAGTTTAAGGTCCCGGTACTGTTACTGTACATGGGCGGCGTTAAAAGGTACAGTATGCACCGAAGTATGCATCGAAGAGGTAAACTTCTATGACGCCGGAAGCCACGGGGGGATGATCTACGCCCAGGGACGGTACTGCACTGCACTGCACAATCCTTCAGAAATCCTGCAAATGCATGTCCTCCAATGGAAAGCAATATCTGGGCAATCTGGGCGCTCGGCCTGTTTTTGTCGTCATTTGGTTGGTGAAATGTCTCGGCGGTGAGAAGCAGCCAAGAACGGACTTTGTGTCATCACCCTGAATGCCCGAATCATCAAGGAAGATTTCTGAAGGCCAGCTGATACATTTTCGATGGTGACACTGCCTCAGACAATCTCCGGGGAATTATTCCTGACACCATCTTGGTACAACTAACGTGGAGTGTATGACGATCATGTCTGGGGGAAAGCTATCTTATCTGATAAGATAACGTCAGATAAGGAATTCCAGAGGCGAACATCTCGAGATCAATTGTGAATGATGCGTAGATAAATGTTTACAATAATTGAAGATGATCTTGTGACTCTTTGCCAATTTACTGCGAGTCATACATTGATGTTTTAGTTAGAGAACTGTTTATTCTTGCCGGTGTGCTCCGTTCTTTTGTTATTTGCATCGTGGTCTCGGGATGTTTTTACAACCTCTTGGTAAAAGATCGACTCAACCTGCCGTGCCACTCAGCTGTTACATATCTTCAATCGAGGCTGAAATGATAATTTATGCCTTTTTTCTTCTATGTTCTTGTTTCTTTTCTATATTCGCGATGGATAGTGAATAGATTCGGTACAACTGATTTGTAAACGCTTTTTCGATAGGTTACCCTGTATCAAGGGTCCAAGAAGTTCGTGACGCCATCTTTTTTCGTCCCTTGGTTAAGGTCATATGACATCATGAACTTGATCCCTTGGCTCTCAACATTCAGGTATTTGGCTCGGTGAAGCTAATCCTACTTGAGAATAGCCTCATATCTGGACGACATGCCCATCAACCTTAACAGCTATCTCACTAAAACTTGTGTTTTGCGAAAGGCTCAATGAGTACAACCACATTATTCGGTTTGAGTTTCCAATGATGTATACTGTTGATGACCTTGGTATTGTTATTTAACTGGCAATGCTAACTCTATTCTCCTCAGTAATATTTGGACATCGATGACACCGGCCAGTTTCATTTTCGCATCTTAAACCGTGAGACTCCGGCCGACAGAACGACTATCATATGATAAGGGAGCTCCGAATGATATATCTTTGAGTCAACCATCATATGCTCTTGATCTTTCTGTCCTTAATTGACATGACCTTCCCAGTATGCTGATGTCATTATTGATCACTTGATGCAGCGCTCGTACATAGAACTTGAAGAACGAATGGGAATGCGTTCAGAGGACGGAACCGGTAATAACACAAAATAAGATTAACGCACGCGGGACTGATCCCTCATTCAATTCCATATGTGGTTCCCCACACATGACTGCCAATACTACTGGGCATCCCGATCAAGTAATCACATCATCGGCTAAATAAGATCAGGCAACTGGAAACATCTCCGCGATCCTGTACACAGCACGTTAATTATCAGCTTCCCCGCATGCGCGTGGGAGCGAGTTTAAACTACCATTAATACTAGATATCCTTTCGGCGATCCCGCTCTACAATCCCACCCTAGCGTAGTAACTGCAGGGGTAACCGACCACAATCCTTGCGATATCAGGCTTCTTCAGCAGGTATGGACCCTTGAATGGTGCGGTTGTTATCTGTGCGACCTGGGAGTCCTTCCATTTGGGGTTTCTATCAAGGAAGAAACGTTGGATCCCCACTAAGATATGCTTATATAGGGCGGAGTATGCCTACCAGATATGGGGTATAGTGCAACCTGGCGAGGCATGTTGCCAGAAACTTGCATTGTGATGAGGGGCCTCTTGCCATGCTATTAAACACAGTATCGGAGGAATCCCTAAATGAGGATTGTATAGCTTTCGTAATGGTTATAAAGCTATGTCTACAAGTAATGAAGGGGACATGTGAATTTACCGAACCGGCATCAAGATGGGTATAAAAGAGCTATCTGTGCTCAGTCAGTTGACATTCTTGACCTTCATCCTGTCACATCAAACTGCCTGATACAATCAAGAATCAGACCTCCTCGCCACTCCTCTCCCTTCATCCACCGCAGCCATGTCTCTCAAGAGCCTCTTCGCCATTATTTTCGCAGTCCCCGCCATCATGGCCGCCCCCACTGCGGAAGCTAAAGTGGCCGGCAGAGAGGTCCTAGCCTGCGCTTGTGCCAACGCGGCAGGCGAGACCAAGATCGACGGCTACTGTCCATACATTGCCGGCAGCAATGTCGAAGTCGAGGGCCAAGACTACGTAAGTCAGCTTTGATCAGATTTGTTGAATTGGGACTCTAACAAGGATACCTACAGTGCTTCCCTGCCGCTACATGGTCGGAGTACATGGAGACTCGCTTCACCGATGATTTCTGCCCTGGCTACTACCCTGGGTACCCTAAGGGTGTTTGCAAGACTGTTTCAGTTTGCCCGCTCATTGGTGATTACCAGCAAATTTGCTAAACTTGCTATCGTGAAGACGGTGCGATGGGCTTTTCAAAGCAATGATGTTGGGGCATATTCGACTTCGCTATATAAACTTTGTATTCTAAATGGACATATTTGATTTTTTGGCTGACTGCCCTCGCTCCTAATCCTTGAGATGTCCTGAGAAGGCTAACACAAATCGTTCCGCACAAACTTCCAGCCGCGCTCGATTCGAGACAACGTGGTTGAAATCTAATACTCACTCAGAACGACGACTCTTGAGACGGATTAACTGCCGATTTGACCAACTAGCAAGCAAATGTTCCTGATTTTCCCGGACGCGCCAGCCTCCTGAAATCCAATCATGATGATTTGCAACATTGAGCACTCTCACTCATTCTTAGGGAAATCGCTGTTCGGTTGGTTTGGTGGGTCCCAGGGTATCACGAGACGTAATATCATCTACATATGTGGCCAAATCTTTGATCAATTGACAATCACTGATCGCAAGATGATCCAAAGTCTACGTCACCATAGAAAGTACTCATGACCTGATAGTTGCCAATAAAGACGATAAGTCGGATGGCAAAAATAACAATATAGATAAAGCTACGAGTCCTGTCGTCACAGTCTGGTCAGACAAATGCAGACTATCGCGTAACACATTCTTTTTCAACTTTTCACTCATCTACCTCACTTTGCGCATGTCGCAAAAAGTGTCGTCATTCACCCAGAGCGGCTGGCGCAAGTTAATATGCGGTAAATCTGCAGACCGTCGTGCCAAAGCCATCGAATCCGATCGAAAAGACCCAATATCTTGTGGTTCAGACCCAGCTTCTCCCTTAAAAGCTCAACTCAACTGGGCTGTTGGTTCAGAACGCAGCCCACAGGATCAGACAGCTATCGCCTCGTACAAGTCCGACAAGGCTCCTTCCCATTCAGCCTATGAGCTTGAACTCAAAAATCTGACAAACGATGAGGACGAACACGACGCCTTCGATACTGAGCGAGACTCGCAAGACACAGGTGGTAATGGATTGGAAGGGAAATATATACTGGGATTTAGCTCCGGCAGACCAGTCATTACCGAAGTCATAGGAACTGAGTCGGGCTATCGGTTACTTTTGAGCAAAGGCCATAAACATGAGAGGAAAACTAGCCAAAAGTGAAAAGGTGCAATATGATCACTCCTTAAGCTTTTACCAGCATATCTTCAGCTGTGGCAAACTTGAGAATGCCATCCAAGATATTCACCATCGCAGTTCACCTCATGATCGTCCTATCGTCAAGAAAGCCTGCGAGCCAGTTATCCCCAACATTCGTAACGATATCTTCAGCGCGTCTTTGTTTCATTGTCTCGACAGCTTCGGTGCAGATATCCCCGAGCATGTCAGACATGGTAGTTGACTTGTCTTTGAAGAAGTCTTGGAACCACACAAGAGCCTTATCGACATGCATTATGTCTTGTTGAAACTCCGCTTGGTCGGAGTTGTTGAGGTTGTTTGCCATCAGCAAGACCATTGCTGAAATGTATGTGCACGCAGCGAACCTACATGTGTTAGCTGGGTCATGGGTGGAGTGAATTCTGACTCACCATTTCAACCAGTTGTACTTTTGGTGTAGCTGCTCATATAATATCATGTAATTCCTTGCATCTTCGACCATTGTCTTCCACTCGATGGGAAGCTCCAATAAGCTAGTCCCTCGTCCATGGTCGCGTATACCAACGACCCACTGCTCATCCCAGGCATGTGCTCGAGTTATAAGAGTCATGCACAGGAGACTCCGGGTGTGAAGGATGCAAAGGAAGGTGGCCGTAGAGGGATTGTTGCTTGTAGTTGCCACGACGTTCGCCCCGCTGAACTCTGCCGGTATGGTGGTTTTCCATTGATTGAGTGATTGGACAATTCTTTCTCTAGATACTCTCCTCTCTTCAGGTGTTCTTTTCGATGCCCGAGTGGAGTAAAGATGATCGTAGACATCCCCTTGGATACTGGCAAGCTGAATGCGAGAAAGAAGGTAGTTCATCTTGGTGTTGCCATCAACAGTGGTAACTATACCGGCCTGAGCATCACATTCGCCAATACCAGATGTTTGCATAGGTAGATCGAGATCAATGTCGTCGTCAACTTGAACGGAAGGCTGTTGGGCACGCAGACTCAAATCCTTATCCACAATGTAAGCCAACCAGAAGACACGAGCATATTGTCTTTGCTCAACGGGATTCAAATGCTCCGTGGAGATTCTGTTATGCAGTCCCATCTTGTGAATGAGACGCATTGTGGCCGATATGATGACTAAAGCAGGTGTCATGTCACTTCCTGCTTGTAACAACATGGCCATGCCAATTAATGTCTGAACATTGAGCAATCGAGTCTCGCCTAGTGTGACAGCCCATACAACTGATTGTGCTTTGTTGACGTAATCACTGATAGTTCCGAATTGAGCGTCTGCATCGCCATCGTCCGGCATTTGTTGCCGTGCCAAGGCGAGAACAACTTTGATGGCAGCCCATGCCACGGGGTCTCGCTCACGTGGCTGCGTAGCGTATGTTTCTCCGACGAGTTGCAGAAGGGAATCAGGGTCAAACAGAGGCATCATGGAGTTGAAGGTATTGAGATAAATCCCGATCATGTGCATGGTTAGTTGTAGTGGGGGAAGCTTCATGCTGCCGCTTGTGTTGTTTGCGTCCCCAAAGTCCACAGCCTGCGTCTCAGTCGCATACTCTTGATCCTGATACTGAGCCTTCATTGGCACATTAGTGGCCCATCGTGCCATCTAGATTAGGTAACGTACGAGTTGGCCTTGTAATTGCTGCAGTTGGGCTTTCAGGTTCCGGATCTCTCTAGCTTCCGGAGGTTCGGCATCTTGCTGAGCTCTGGGCGGCTTCCACTTCCTGCTTTGGGCAGTATGTGTACAGGATGTCTTGTAGGTGATACAATTAGAACAGCGCGGCTGCTGCCCGTCGCACTTGATCTTGCGCGTATAGCACAGATCGCAAGCCTGGGCCAATTAGTAATGCTCTGCTGGCGTCTCCTTGGAAGCACTCCACCTTTCTTGGACGGTTGTTGGATTGCATCTTCAATCACAAAACAATATTTTACTAGTGGATAAGAGAGGTTAGTCCAACATTGATTGACTCGGTCAACCTTTGGAAATCTTCCGTGGAAGTTGTTGGGAGCGGGATATATGTCAGACGGAGGGCGTCAGCGCTTCCGCGGAAGCTGACCAAGCACGAATCTCAGATAAGCATTAACCAATCACTCACAAACCGGAACCGCTATGCCTATTGTGGACTCTGAAGAGTTCCATGCAAATAGCAATCAATTAGTATCAGTTCCCGACAGAAGCATAGCTCAAATACAAAGAAAGACATTTATATCTATCCATCTCTCACTCTGTACGGCAGAGTGTGACACCAGGATCAAACGGTCTGATTTCAGCATCCATTGATGGATGTCTCGTGAGAGCCAGACGATCCTACTTGCGTTCAACCTCCGTCTTCACCTGCTCAACATCTGAAGCGATCTCAGGATATCCCGAGTCGTCACCAAGTCTTTTCCAATCGCCAAAGAACAGGGGTCCTGGGTGGCAGATGGTAAGTGCAAGAAGGGCCGCCATGATCATTGGCCCATCGAGGACCATCAGAGAGGGCTCATCATTAGCAGCCTCAGATTTGAAGCCACCAGAGAGTTCAACGACACGATAGATACATCTGATAGTGATCGTAATAGTAGCAATGCTAAGGGCTGCAACCAGTTAGCCTAGTGTTCGAAATGATGGAAGGTTTAACATACCCCAGATAAACGACCTGAACTGTCTAGAAGCCCGCAACTCTCGGAATCTAGGATTGGCATTGTCTGTGCCTTTTCGGATGCGAGTCCAAAGATGTGTTGCCAGGCCCATGAAGACACCTAAGGATAGCACTTGATATGCCAAACCCGCTACCAAGATGTAAACACCTCTATCGACCTTCTTTTGTGTTTTTCCAACGGCGGCCATGCCACCACCCATGGCTTGGAGAACGAGCGAGACAACATCAGAGCATATGAAGATAATCGCGTATGTCCGGGGCGCCATAAGCGAGAATTGTCTTCCATATGCTTTGACGACTCGTCCGAGGGAGAGATAGATTGGCGCAGAGATGAGGGCAGGTGCAATAGTAAGGCACACGAGCTGAATGACAAAGTACCTAAAGAAAGATATCTGTCAGTCCACTGGTCTATGAGAACGGGAGCATACAAACTTTTTCTTGAATATGCCATCGCCTCGGGCTTGCATAACGCGACCGGCATAACCAATCGCTTCTACAACGCAACCCAGTACCAGACCACCAGCAAAGGTACCCCAAACTTTGTATCGAATTGCCAGGTAGAGCTGAATGATAGCGAAAACGGCAAAAACTGCGAGGTAAAAGGCGTTTGCGCCAAGGTTGGGGACATAGTGATACCACCCGTATTGCTCGACGCTACAAGTAGCCATGGTACAGAGACTGCGGTCGAACGCCATAATGAATTTTCTAAGGTGGTAAAAATGAGTAGAACGAATGTATGGGTGGGTGGGGGATTGAATGTTTGGAATCAATGGCATCTGGACTTTTAAACAATTCTCAACACTCTCAACACAGGCCTCTTCACGCTTCTTATTGCCCTAATTGTTTCAGACGATCAGCCACGAGAATGCCTTGTGCGCCTATTATCCTAACCTCAAAGAGACACAAGACTCATTTCAGGTGTTTCTGTTTTGTTGAGCTGTCAGATACGCCAGCCAATAATAGCCTTATTCCCGAAGATCTGACATCTTAAGATGGAAATATTCTTCGAGCTGAATTATTATCCGACCCCACTCGGAGCATACTTGACCTCTCAGATCAAGGCTATGGAGCGTTTACCGACTAACATTCCTGCCCGAATTCAAAACAGTGCAGGACTTGAAATTGCTGAGGTAGCGGTCTTTCTAATAACCACAGATTAGGTCTTCCTCAGTGAGCAGATCGAGCTCTGAAATGACGGCCCATATTCATAGAATTTGCAAGCATATATGTAGACCTTTCAGTGGGTTTGGTCAATTTCTTATCGTCTCCAAGTAATACTAGCAGAGGACAGGTTGCAGACCCAATGGTCGATATTGCAGAAAAGAGGTCTTCGTATTGAATCGATTCCGCAACTAAGCGCTGAGGCTATTGGTCCTTATAAAAACCTGCCTAGCAGCTCTTGAGACCCATCACGTTTTGCAAGTATTAGCTGAGATTTTAAATGAGTCTAAAAAGGGCTCAGTGTGACCTTGTGAATTGAGTCTTGGTACCTAACTGGGACAACTGGGCCACATGTAAGCAATTGGGACCACCCCCTGCATGACCTCTGATGGGTTGTGTGTCCCACATGAGGGAGGGAGCAATGATAAGTCAAAATTCGTAAGAGAACTTTGTTCAAGATGCTATAGCAATAATCAATTGGACAGAATCTGACATTGACGCACTGATGATGAAGTGGTTGGAAGTGGCTGTCTCAGTACTGGGCCCAGGTGAGTAACTGGGTGGCCTCCTGCTAGAGCCCCGGAGGACTACTGAAGGTTGGTTGGTTGAAGCCCTGAATCAGATCATTGCTTGTAAATGTAAACCTGACTTTTCAATGACGTCTGCAATGAACAGTCAACCACTTCCACCATTCTTCGTCGAGTATCAGAGCCGGAAGAAAAGGTTTCCATCATGTATCCGATGCCCCTCCCGTTGTGGACCTGTTATTTCGATTTAAGATTTCGGTCCTGTTAACTGGTGAGTCTTGTGACCTTACTGAAACTTTGATACCGTCCTCTCTGCCGTTCAATGACTGGTCTCCTGTTTTGATGATCGCCTCTCATTCTTTATCACCAAATTCCCACGAAATGACTCCAGTGTTCACATGGGACCTTTTCCCGCCTGATCTTTGAGCATAAAATGCGTTACTTCCACCCGGTGTCGTCCCCTCTTTTTAACATCAACTGTTCAGCTCGCCGACTTGGATGAAACCATCCAACACAAAACCTTGGAACAAGTCACAAATAATTGGATCCAAGCCAAAGGTTATGCTTTGTCTCAGGGTTCGTTGTTTCCAAACTCATTATCCAAGAATTAACTAACCGATGAAGACTACAATCTCTCTCGTGCTTGCTGCTGTCCCAATAGTACTGGCGGGCACATGCAGCAAAGGATGGGACGCCGGAAAGGGACCGTCGTGCAGAGGAGGATCGTATGGCTTTTGTATCCAATATCTGGACAGGGTATGCTGGAAGCCGTGCAACCACCCTCTGTTTGGAATCGATAGAAAGTGCCATGAATTCTGTCGCCACCTTGTCAAATACGCATGTTCAGGCCGGTGCGCGAGTGTTCGTAGCTGTTCCGACTGCATGAATGCTGCCCAGCGTACAAACGTCTTTAGTAGTGACCCGGAGTCGGGCCTAGACTACATGGACTGTTCGAAAGAAGGAAGTAAGTTCTCTATTAACTTGGCCTACATATCAGTACAGTCTCTGACGGTTCACTTTAGCGGATCACAACTTCTGTGGTTGCGATCTAGAAAATTAATTGTGTAAGGGAGTTGTGGTAGAGGAAGACCCGACAGCTCGCCGAAGTACAGTACAGGGGAAAGTGCCTGGAGTTTTAGTGGGACACACGCTATGATGTCCCTTGCACCAAAGTAAGGCCAATGGCGAAAGAGCGAGTTCGGGTAGATTGCAGGCACTGCAATAAAACCGTTAGAAATAGTATGATGCTCGGAATAATAATAACTCGATTCTGAATTGCAAATATTGAAGCCCTAGCTGTTTCGTTTCGACTTGTCAGTTTGCATTTCTCATTTCTCAATCGCCGAGAAAGCTGTTGTGCTACTGTCGGGGACTGAAAGTCGATGGTTATTGGCCAGGTGTCAGATAACCAAGAGCCGGAGGTACCCGCTTCTGCCCTCGGTCGGCGATTGAACTGCCGAAGGTGAAAGGAGTCACCTCTGTACAGCAATCCAGCTTTCGCTTATTTAGTGAAAAGGTGTCTTACGATCATCTCAAGCGCCAGAGAGAAGGTTTCTTACCCCTATTTGTGTATTCTCTTGACTCAAGTAGTCTTTAGAGACGATGTCATGTACAACCATCGGCTTAGACTTCGTATTGTCTTGGGAAGATGTGGAGACACTGTAGCTTATCGATGGCTGCCTATTGGTAGACGGCCTGACTCAGCTGAGCTTATCTGCTCGGCAGCCAGTAAGAATGCTCTCAACAAGTCGGTGAGCATCCACCTGCAAAGTCGGAGTTTGATTCTTGATTCTGCTTCTGCTTCTGCTTCTGCTTCTCTGAGATAACATGATACTCATGCATCCTCATAATAATCCGACATTTACTCCGTACAATCACACCAAGCTTAGAATCAGCTCATAGGACTAATCTGAGCTCTTATCAGCCAATGTAATAATTGTTTGCCTTATCTCGCTTCCCGTCACACCTCGTCCTACCAAGCCCTCCGGCTTATCTTTCAATCGCCGACTCATCCTCACCCACTTTCACTTCCTCTGACCATCTTACATCGCGGGCCATCATAATGACAGTCTCTTCATCGTCGCCGTCAATTAAACCATCCGGTATAGCAACCCTCGCCTGTACCGTCTGCAGAAAACAGCACCTCAAATGCGATGCGGGGAAACCTTCCTGTTCACGATGCACAGAGACCGACCAGGTGTGCTTCTACGAGCCGTCGCGGCGCGGCGGACGAAGGAAGAAGCTTCGTTCTGATACCCAGCCGAAAAGAATAATGATGAGGTTGAGTCAGAGTGAACCCGCCGGATTTATGGAGAGCGTGAATGTGAACCCAATCAGTTTGCCCATTACGCCGACTTCCTCGTCGCAGGAAGGCATTCCAGGAAATGGATTGGCACAGCTTACGCCGCGACCGGCTCATCAAGGTTCGGTTTCGGACAGTTCAAGCGAAAGACGTGCGAGCGATCATCAGGCTCAAGTGGCTCCTGCTCCAGTAGAGCAGTCATTAAATGATCCTGCTATGTCATTCTACCATCACCTTGACCCGGGTCTTATATCGCAAGCAATAGAAAGCACCAACCTTGGAAGTATCAACACGCATGCGCCGGTCCCGACCTCATCTGAAAACGACCGTCTGCTACGTCTTTACTACGAGAATTTCCACAATGCACACCCATTTTTGGTTCCCAGCTCCGCCTTCACATCTCGAAATTACCCACCGTATCTTCGCCGTATGGTGGACTTTGCTGGCTCTCACTACTCCCCATCAGGACCCAATGCGCAGCTCAGAGCTTCCGTCACGACAGATATGCTGTCAATCACGGATAACTCAACGTCTATGGTTCAATCACTTCTCATCTACTCGATACTCCTCTTCTTCGGCGGCGATCTCGACGCCGCTGGTAAAACATTTGAGCAGTGCACGAGAATGGCCATGGATCTGGGTATGCATCTCAATGACTTTGCAGCAGCCAGACAACTGGACAATCCAATTGAAGCTGAGAGTTTGAGACGGACGTGGTGGGAGATTTACGTCACGGATATCCTCATGGCTATACCGCCCAAGACCATGAATCTTCGATGTAGCAGTGTTCCACCAAAAGTCTGTCTACCATGTGAGGAGGCATTTTACAATGGACGCTTGGATATTCCCCCACCGCATCATGTCCTAGAGTTCAAAAGACGGGTCCTGTTAACCGGCGACGTCACGTTTTCGTCGTACAGTTATCGCATCGAAGCAGCGACAATCCTGGGCCGAGTTTTGTTACTAAACCAGAAGAAGAGCACCAGCCATGATCATTCACAATCAATCGAGAATGCTCTCCTCAGCTGGTCGAACCATTTACCTCCCGGCAAACTGGAAATCGTGGACTCTTACGGAAACATTGACGAGATGATGTTTCAAGCGCACATGATCATCGCCCTCGCGAGCATGCTCTTACACCTACCTCGAAGCAATCTTCACTCTCTTCTAGCAGACTCCAAAGATCCATTCATCCCCGTCGCACAAAACCACCCACTCTCATCATCCACGACGTTAATCCAAGGCATAAAGGCGACAGATGCATCGCGACGCATATCAGATTGCATATCCCTCTGTCCCAACGTCCCCAAACACACACCCTTCGTCATCCCCGCCCTTGCTCTCTGCGGCTTCATCCAACTCGCCACCACCCAAGGCCATCCCGATGAATGCTTCGAGCATCACTACAACCGTGTGACTTTAGTATTGGGCTGCCTTAAAAGCGCGCGACGGATGTGGCGCATGGCCGAGTCCGAGTACGATCGTCTTCGGTGCTGCGCCTCAGAACTTATCGCAGATGCTATGGATAGGATGAACGCCTTACCTTTGTGTCAGACTCTTCCAAATACTACGCCTGCATTGACTGGTACGGCTGACCAGGGAGGGAGTCTGTCACTGTTGTCGCCGACGCGTGGAAATATAGATTCTGCGATGCCACGTTTTGATCCGTTGTTTTTGGATTCGGTTTGTTACGATTATTCATTGTTTAGCGCTTTGCCAGATTTCCATAGCTCTTAGACATTATTTAATTCTGCCTCGGATGGTTTTAGGAAGGATACCCAGTTAGACAAAATGATTTACTCCCCTCGGACTTCGGTGCCTAAAGTGATTGTGTTGTTGTTCTGTTGCACTAGCTCGAGGATCGGTGGAAGAGTGGGTAGCAAATTCAGCCTTACGAGGCCGCCCGTGAGATCATTCTCGATTGACGGAACAAGACAATCTCGATCTTGTTTAGTGAAACTCCGATTGGAAGATCGATTGCGCATTATTTGTGGCCCACAGAGGCACAGCCCCATTAGATCTAAGAAGGACGTGACAGGTTGTCAGAATCGGGTAAATGCAACTATTCTCGGTCCCGAAACACATCCAAACGCACTCATGTGACCCAGGAAAATACCAGAATTAATTTTCGAAACCATCAACCCATAGATTAAGACTTGCCATCTTACAGTGAAGATGTCGATATTTCAATATCAACGCCTGGATGAAGGTCTCAATGAGATTCGCGTCGTCACAATATGGCCTGGTAGATTTGACGACCCTATCAAGATCGACATTTCACATCATTCGCTCGTTCCACCACATGTCGACAAGAACTCACCATTGATCTCAATCGAGGACATAAGAAAGACTGTACCGGAGGAATCACCATGGGACGTGTTTACCACGCTAGAGGGTCGAACGATATTCATCAACAATGACACAGATGAGACTTCATGGAGTCATCCAGATCCACTCGTCGACCGAAGCTTGTACGATCGCGAATGCGCGCCTGAAAAACATCCAGCGCAACCTGTCTACGAGGCACTCTCGTACACTTGGGGATCTGAGATCGCTTCTTCGCCTTTGAGGGTTGAAGCAATCAGAGACGGGACCGAACCGTCGTATCAAGGGTCACTGTGTATAGGCAAGAACTTGGATGAAGCGCTCCGATATTTGCGGTATCCTCACAGCCCCCGGTCAATGTGGATCGACGCACTATCCATCGATCAAAGTGACATCGAAGAACGCAACCACGAAGTCAAACGCATGGGCGACATCTTCAGACTCGCGACAAGAGTCATTGCCTGGATAGGACCAGCCTTCTTAGGAAGCACCTTAGCTTTGTCTACACTGCAGAACATCGCCCAGAATATAGTATGGAAATCAAACAGAGCATGCAAAGCCAGGCCAGGTTGCTCTGACCCTTCATGGCATAAATGCGACATCCCGCCGCAATTCAATACCCTTACCGAAATTACCATCGGGAACCTGTTCTCTCGACTCTGGTTCCGAAGATTATGGGTGGTACAAGAGATACATCTTTCGAGTCCATCATCAATAGTCCAGTGCGGCCGTGAAACCATTCTCTGGACGGATTTGCAAGGCGCTGCCATGATCTTGATATCTAAACACGATGACGGAACAAAAGGACGTTTGAAGCGCCATTTGTGGGAAATGGCCAGGATTTGCTTCTACATCAAGGGTACAAGACTCGATGATATCCTTTGGAAGTATCATGATCTTGGTTGCCAACTTCCCCATGATAGAATCTATGGGTTGATGAATCTTGCGCCACCTGGATGGGCGAGCCGCATCGAACCAGATTACTCGAAATCTGTGCTGGAAGTTTACAGAGAGGCTTTTCTGGAGTATTCCCGATTTTATGGACGTCTTGATCTTTTATTGCAGACGGGTATCAATGGAGTTGGGACAGTATCGTGTGATGAGGATTGGCCTTCTTGGGTTCCGGATTGGACTGCGCGAGCACTTGATACAATTCCACCAGGCAATGGTTTTAGTGCAGCAAGTTTCTCCCCATCACATTCTGCTCTCCACGGCCCGAACGAACTTGAAGTAGCAGGTATTCGTCTAGACACTATCACCTACGTTTACCGACTCGAGATCAAAAGCTTCCAAGACTTGGCAGACTATTTCAACGAACTTGATCTTGAGAAGATTATGGAGAAACGGTATCGAGCAGGGGAATCGTTTTTCGATGCGCACTTGCATGTTGTTACACATTCCAGGTTCAAGGAGAGGGTTCCTCATGTTGGAAGGCCTGAGTTTGAGCATGTGCGAGAGCATATAATCAATCTGGCTCAAGGCAGAGAAAGTCCGCATAACTTGACGCAATATGAGAACGAAACGATAGTTGGAATGGAGGATTCATATTGCTTTCTTACTAGCGATGGATATCTTGGCCATTGTCGGACAAGAGGAACAGTAGAAAAAGGTAAATCTTGTGCATCCTCTACAGACACAGCAATTAATCCTTTCACAGGCGATGAAGTATTCATCCCCCTCGGCTGCCAAGTCCCCATTCTCGTCCGCCCAACAGCCAACAACAAGCATAGATCTCTCGGCGACTGCTTCGTACACGGCGTTATGCATGGAGAGACACTTCTAGGTCCTCTTCCTCCTAACTATAGTGTTCAAGAAATCAAACGCAGCGACGGAATCACCCGAACCCATTTTCTAAACCATGACACAGGGGAGCACACTATGGGAGATCCGCGACTGGTACCCATACCATTTCCAAAAGGATGGCTATTCTCGGGATGGGGCATGGAAACTGACGATCCTATTTACTGTCCTCTCTTCGTACATGAGACAGGCAAGATTGCTCCTCACGATCCACGGTTGGAGATGCGTGCTTTGATAGGGAGGGGTGTCAATGTGCAGACAGTAAGACTAGTATAGCTTCTCTCAATTTTGATAGCGTAAGAAGAACTCACTATTGGTCTTTGTTTTAATTCCTTCAGACACGTTTCCGGTTGTTATAGGGCCAGGCGGTTATGGCTGTGCCTCGGCATTCGGGTGTGTTCATGATTGGTGGTGTTTCATGAGGCAGCTGGCGAACCGTCAGCTAAAAGTGCACTTGGGGCTGAAAAGTGACGTTTCACCGCCGGTATCACAGCCCGTTCCTTTTAAACTTTACAAAGAATATTACGTCTAAATATTTATAAACCCTTTCAGATACTCTGAAAGCTACGAATAGCGAGTCAAAGTCCCAGCAAACATTCTCATCGTATTTTCCCACTGGTATGGAGGTCATACATGATGACGCCGATGCTATCGCCGACATATGCCTTATACACGGGGCAGCAGGGGACCCCGAGGGTGCATGCACAGAGTCTGCGCCATGGCTAAAAACACTCCTACCTTCCCAAATTGACAAAGTCCGTATCCTCAGCTATGGATACGGTCCTTATGATGGGCCCGGCGAAAGACAATTCGACGTCTTTGATTGCACCAGCGATCTTCGCCATGGCCTCATATACCATCGGCAGAACACACCACTACGTCCACTCATTTTCGTAGCGCATTGTGTGGGTGGATTGGTCCTCAAAGAGGTAGTTAATTACTGCTACTACAGCCGCCCCACAAGTCATGACGCCGCGATTTACTCGGTGCTCAAGGGTATTATCTTCATCGGAACTCCTCACAAAGCGGAATGGAAGCCGGTCACGGATACTCGGGTTGCGAGGTTATACGCCGGGTCTACCGATATAGTGGTGGCAGACACCTCCCTTGACCTATATACAGATGCTAAGCAGGATTGCGCTACTTCGACACACATAGAGTCAGTCGAGGATATCAGCGAAAACGATCATCCAAATAAAGTGGAAGCAGTATCTGTCTTGACATATCGTCCTGAACTCGCAACGACAAAGCCCTCCGTTCCAGAACTGCTAGCTACCATTGATACCATCGATGAATACGAAGCCATTCCCATCATCGCCGATCATATACAAATGATCAAACTTAGCCCCTCGGATGAGGGATCCAGACAGATTGCTAAGACATTAGACGAGTGGACATCACAGATCAGTAATTGATAAGAATTCCACTAGATTTTCTCCACTAACTTTTATCAGAATTATCACGACAGACCCCAACATCTGTCGATACATCAACAATGGCGACCTTCCAAACAGGCCGCAGCACTCGAAGCATTGGTCTCCAGCGCCAACGTCGCCATGAACGATCTACAACCACACTTGCTGAACACAATTCAGAGCCAGACGGTCTTCCGCAAGTGTCATATGAAATGCTCGGCCCATCATTGTTCCCGGAATCAGCCAAACCACCAGCAAGTTTCTACTTGCCACGGCCCTGCTACATATTCTGCTTCTTGATGTTTCTCATTGTCGTGGGCAGTGCTAGCTTGGGGATATACTACAGCGTACGCTATGATAAGATGGGAGATGGGTTTACGGCTGCTGGGTGGATTGTTGCTACTGGTGCCTTGCTACTGGCTGGTCCACTGGCTCGGCATTATCCGAATTGTTCGTGCTGGGGTACGAAAAGGTCTTTCTGTTATGAGTTTATTCGCATGGATACTCTACCGCACTCTTTACCAGCGAGTACGCCTCCAAGATATTCATTGACAAGCGCTCACGCTGCGCGTTAACACCCGACCAGCACATGACAAAACAATTCATAAAAACAATTTCTTCTTCACTACCAAGGCAAGCCTCAGCAAGCAATGAAAAAAAAAAGCCTGTCAGACGTCCATCAGCACCCGTCCCGAAAGCGCGCCCAAAGGCAAGACCACTCGCAGGACCGAGATCATCAAGCAAACCTCTCTATACAGCCACCGCAAAGCAGTAACCGCCATCCTTGCGGATAGATCGAGAGGACCTAAAAGTGTTATTCACTCTAGGGTGCCGAGGATATACATTCATCAACCAGGGTGGGATCTGTGGCTCTTTTGGAGAACCAAGAGAAGGTCGAATACTATAGAAATGATTCTCTGAAGTATTGTCGACATGAAGAAGAAAGGAAAAAAAAATTCTAAAAGGTCGGCGGCTTTCGAGACTTTTATACATGGTCGGTGTGGAGTACGTGACTAAGCTTGGAGCAGAGTTTTCTGTTATGGGGTCTGTTGACTCGGCGGTATCTACGATGAGGCTGACTAGCGAAAGGGCACGGTTGTGAAAATTCTTTGAAAATTCTTTTTGGTGTTCTGGAAGATCCATTTGTTTGGTAATTGTTTTGTTCTATTCGCTGGTTTTGAAGATTTTTCTTCATCTTGAGAAATTGAGAGTCACGATAGAGATCTCATTGGTCAATGAGTTTTTCCATGCACGGAGACTTATTCTTCCGTTGATATTATGACTTCGGCCAATCAATGTCTGCTATTGCCTAATGACTGTACGGCAGCTTGTTGATGGAAGTAAAGATGTTGATGGCAGAACGTGTGTCATTTTTCCAAACACGCCAATATATGACAGCAGATTTAACTGTCGTAACTTTACGAGAACTAGATCAAAGCTAAAGTATTTTAAAGCATTCTGTCATGTTTATAACCATTTATCGATAACTCACATTGCTGTTGAGGAGACAGTTCGACATGCCATCAAGAAAGTACAGGGTAACCAGAGTCCCACTTCTACTCCAGAACATCAAAGTTTGCATGTTGATATCTAAAACCTCCATAACACCACTTGTAATGAACGCCAAAAGGGCCGACAAGAGACATCCACTTCGGCAATACTCAACTCGCCCTGCCCGGACTGATGGAAGTGTTGAGGAACACTCGGGACGAGACATCAGCTCAACTCCTCAGCAGTGAAGGATCACTCATGATTGGCTCACGGCCTTACCAGTGCCAAGCATAGCAGGTCATTCTCAACATCCAGTTTGTTGGTATTTCAGAGGCAACATGCACATTTCCCAAGCCATGGCAATTTCGGGTATCCCATAAAGCCGGTAGCCGAAACAATGGGATTCTTTCTCCAGTTCTCCGGTGCAACTATGTATAGCCAAGTCCAATGTTGACTCGTCGAGGAATGAAAGCTAAACTGCAATTGGTCCCCACCTCCGATCTCCCCCAAGATGCCAAGTTTACCTGCTGCATCAGCGCCAAGTTGACTCGAGAATGAGCCCGTTTACAAAAAAAGCCAAGATTTCATGTACGCGGGTTGGCTCCTCCGCAAACTAAACCTTGAAGCTTATTCCAGGCAGATGCCAAGAGTGGATGGCTGCCGGCAGTACGACACGGGTAATCTTCCAGCTCAGCTACTCAAAGTATCTTGTACCCAGTGTCTGTCTCCTTTGTCTCTATTCATAGCCCCGTATTACAACATGCAGTAGCCTTATTCTCTCCTGCATACAGCACACTTTTGTTGGTCTCCTGCGTCGAAGGCGCAACATCCAAGCCCGGATTGCCTGTAAAGAAATTAACTGGCTTAAGCCCTACGGTGAGCTTTTCGCTTGGCATGACCGGCCAATCCTCAATCCTGGGATTATGCGTCGACCCGAAGGTATGCCAGATAACAATGTCTTGGTTCCTCATCGACTGAGCCACGCCTGTGTTTCGGCGTTTCGCAATTACTGACGCTAGCCCGTCACTGCCGGAAGACTGCATTGTGTATTTGCCTGCGGGGAAATGGTCGTTGTCTTCGTGTCTTGTTACCCAGACTGCATGCTCGGCGAATTCGGAGCGCTTGGCGTGGAAGGAATCTGAGTGGGCGAGAAGCATTTGGCTGTAGAAGGGTACGAGCTTGAAGCCAACTGGCGTGCCTGTGATTGGATTGATTTTGTTCTCGTTGATGAATTTGAAGGTTCGCGCTTTGGTGAAGTCGAGATCAAAACCACCTTCTTCCTCAACGGTCTGGCTTTCTGTGACATAGCCGACTCCAAAAGGATTATGGACAGCTGGATCATCAATCGGAAGCGACTTTGATTCCTCTACCACGAGAGAATTCTCATGACCATCGATTGCGGGATCAATGCGAAGGCTGAAGAGATGTTGGTGGTATGGCGCCAAGACACCAGGTGCGACAACAGTTCCGTATGGATAGCCGCCTCTTTGGTCCATGGAGGTTGGCGCAGTTGATAAGATACCAGTGGCACGGACTTCATAATTTATTGAGGCATCTTGATAAAAGTGCCATGCAAAAATGTACTCGTAGTTGCTAACAGTGATAATAGTCTGCAGAACAAGCACGCGAGACCGAGCAACGACGGGGTTGTTCGTGCGGAAGTTTGTATGCTTCCATAAAATTCCATCATCTTGTTCGTGGCAGCAGACAACATTTGGCAGTTTCATAGGTTCACCTGAGGGCGTATTATGATAAGCGTCGAAGTACTTGATAGTGCCTAGACAATCGCAACCAAGCTGTAAGTTATTGGCGTTGATACCAGCCCCATCATTACCAAGATCGAACGCAGCCTTGCGTGGGTATGGAGACCGCGGATCACCGTAAGGAACGAACATCTCAGCTAGTGAAAGCCGGTAAAAAAGACTTCGGCCATCATATCGAATGTTATGAAGAGTGAGACCTTCTCGATAATTGAAGCCGACGCGAAGATCCCATTTCTCCCATCGCAAGTGATTGCCGTCGATCTGGAATGAGGGTCCCTCAGGTTGCACGATTTGATACGGCTTGGTGCTGGCTCTGGGGCTTGGTCTCAGGTCAGGATGATATTCGCTCTTGGTAGTATTGTGAATTCTTCGACGGTCGAATGGCCTTGTCTCGGTGTGGGTTCTTTCGTCCGGTGTTGTCGGTAGGCGGTACACCTTTGTGACTTGAAGAGACTCTGATACTTCGGCGCAAATATCCAAAGGGTAGGCATAGTAGTTTGCATCTGGGTTCTCCAACAGTCGTAGATAAAACCAGCACTACACATCATCAGTAAATACAGAACATCATAGTGGAGGGCATGGTATACCATAGTAAGGCGATCAGTCATATCATTCATCCCATCCGTCGCATAAGCCCAAGGCTCAACAACCACAGTAGCCCCATCAGGGATGTTAAGAGTCTTGATCTCAGCTTGGACCTTCTCATCAGCAAGACAGGCTTCTTCAACAGCTTTCATAAAGTTAGTGTCAATGTAGGAATGTTTCCCTTCGACATGCTGCTTTTTGACAACGCTATTGTTGTCGAGATCTACAACGAGTTCAAAGAGTTGGGTTCCGCTAGGATCTTTCTTGATCGATACTTCGACTCGAGCATAGCGAGTTGGAGGTTCTGCCACTTGACACACGCGTTCTTGTTCGAGATAAGAGACCATTTCCTTCTTTGCGGGCTCGAGAAGGGTTATGACGCGAAAATTGGGCTCTTGACTCCCGAAATGAGGACGCACTATCTGAGAGGCCTAGGAAATCCTTTAGTGGCTGATGAAGCTTGATGTAGATAGAGAACTGACTCTTGATATCTCCTCAGGCCTCAGAGGGTCAAACGGATGTGGTGGTGGTGCATTCATTGTGACGACTGGGAATGGATTATTTTGATATAGAAAAAGGATATCGAATTGACTTGTGAACGTTTGAGAAGGCGTGACAGGCTTTGTTTATATAGAAGGAAGACGTCAATGAAGTCGTTCAAATGAGGGGTCGAGATATCGCACGCCCTTCTAGTGGAACTTTATGTCTACTTAGATAATCGCGCCTTCCAACAACAACAACACCAGGGTGATCTCCAAATTAAAAATGCCTGATATCTCAATTATACTCAATTTACAACTACTTTGTAGAAGAAGACATATCTTGTGTGTAGATGGGGCTCTTCACGGTTCCCCTCATACTCCAAGTCACCACGTCACGCTAGCCAAGCTCTACCTGTCATGTGTCACTGCAAGACGCAGATCAAACGGTTCGAAGTAAATCCCGGCCACATGGGAGAAGAGAGTTTTGGGAAGGTGAGTACCAGTGCGACGGGTCGGTAGCTTACTTGAATAAGGGTTCTGTGTTATGCATGTGAAACTGGATCTCGACATATGTCAGATGCATTACTGAATTGGGTCGAAGATATTGTATAATCTTATGTCTTTGGTTGTAAGTGAGCATACGATTCTTTCTAGAAGACCCATTTGTACTGCTCAGGTGTTGAACCAAGCCTTTGGGCATGGATTCATTGACTGGGCAAATATCACTCTACTGCCTCCATTCAGTGGGTTCAACCTCATTCTTAGTGAAGAGGGACTGCCAATTCCCAGATATATTAGTCACAGAATTGAGAATGCATGTCAAAGGCTATTGTTGGCACAATCGGTAGTTCAGCATGGAGCCTTTGTTTGTCCTCCACAGTCCCTCCTCCTGTATCAATTTGGCCCCATATTACCTTCCAAAGCCGCCCTTACCCTCCTGTGTCTCACTTGATTCGGACCGGTCTTGGCAGTCAAAGCGAAGATGATATCTGGAAGATCTGTCAAGGTGCAATCTCCATTTCAACCGTTGAAATCTGATGCGGGTCATTTCATTCTTTATATCCACCTCGGTTAAGTCGGCAGTTTAGCAAGAAGATCATCACGACCTAGAAGAATCACAAAATGATCAACGACGATCTCATGTCTCAACATCCTCTGCGGTAAGACGTTTTTTCTACAGTGGAGAGGCCCTAAGCGAAGCCAGGCCAGGCAGGTCAGTTTAGCCAGTGGGTAATTTGGGGGGAGATGGGGCAGTGGGGTAACGTTATCCTCTTCCCTGATTCACCCCCAAATTCCCGCTTTTTAAAGGCGGTAAACACGGGGAACCGTATGGGGTTTTCCATGGGCATGCCTTTGCCTTGTGGGACAGACACAATTATCACATCATGCATCCAATGGGAGAAAGAGATGTGTCATGAAAGTTGAAACCCGCGTAAAAAAATGCGATGTGACATGGGGGAGGGAGAAATTACAGTCACGGACAAGTAACACCGAATGCGGAGAAGAGAAGAAAGGAGGAGAGAAGAGAGACAGAAAAAAGCCACCCCTGACTCGTGCTACGGACGGAGTACTCGGTGGATTTACCGCCCCCCCAGTCCCAGGCGGGGTAAAAAAAGGCCGCCCAGTAGTAATTAAAAGCAATGGAACCAACAAGGGGACAGGGAAGATCTTGTTCAGTCTTAGATATCTTACATACATTGAGATGCAGGCGGCAAGAAAGAGAAGAGAACAGAACAGACACAATCACAATCACGTATCTGCAGGCAGCCACGCGAGTTCCACGTGTCTCACCATCCAGCCTGAATAAATGTGTTGGGAGGAAAGGTACATGGGACGGAGTGAGGTAACCGGGCGGGAGTCATAACAGACTAACAAGTCCAAGCCAATAATGAGGGGAATAATTAAGCATAATCTCATCTTACACATACACGTGGAGAATATGTCATGTCAGAGATCGGTCTACATCCGCCCGGCTATAGATTCACAATGACATAGGTTAAGAAACAGGAATAACCGAGATATTTAAACTGAAAGAGGAAATCATTCCATCTGTCCGAGTGCAAAATACAGCCAAGCAAAGAAGAACATTACCAACCAAGCTTACTCGCCAAGATTGGGATGCGTTGTTATGACTTCCCAAAGCAAAGTCGCCAAGTAACCGCCAAGGTGTAGTTGGACTGGGGTAGCGTCACCTGATATAGCCTGTAGACTACTCAGAAATCAGTGGAGTCGCAACAAAAAGATATGCATCCAACTACTGTCTTGGCTATGCCTTGGCGAAATGCTCCCCCCCGGAGACTGCAAAACGTAACAGAATTTCTCCACAAAGCTTAGCCCCCCCTAGATTTTGCAGTTTGTTCTTTCTTTCCCCAGTTTGCCCCAGTCTCTTCCCCGTCTTTGCTTCCTCCGCCTCCCACATCCAAACCCACAACCATAATAACCATGAAATCTTCTTGGCGTCTGGGGTGTCTTGGCCCTCCTTTGGACCGGGTTTCCTGCGTAATTTGGATTAGAATGTCTGGGCATTGATACCCCGCGCGGGTCTCTGCTTGCAACCATTACGACGGAGCGCGAGGTTATAAAAACAGGAGCTGCTCTGTCCCCCAGTCGCGTCTCGAGTCAGTCAGCTCTCTCTCCATCTTCTTCTTCTTTCCCCTTTACCACTTTTTCCATTCCACTGCAAGCTTTGAGCCTTCTTCTTAGGCCCAATCCTTTTTTAACCCATCATGGCGGTCGGTAATGAGAGTGATCGGTACTCCCCTACCACCAAGGAGGAGGAGGGTATCGCTACCAACAGCGATGGCCCCGTCAACGAGACCTCCGTTCCTTATGTCTCTGAGGAGACGGAGAACCGTATTTTGAGGAAGCTTGACAGACGTATCATTCCCATGGTCTGCTGGATCTATCTCATGAACTTTATGGATCGAGGTGAGTTTTTGTCAGGATGACAGTCGGGGGCTCAAAGGCTGACAATGTTATAGTTGGCATCGGTAATGCTCGTCTCTACGGTATGGAGGAGGAGCTCAACTTGGCACCCAATCAGTACCAACTTGCTGTGTCGATTCTTTTCGTCACCTATTGTGTAAGTCGCGATCATATCCCACCCTGTGGAATCAATTGGCTGACCATTCAATCTCAGTTGTTCGAAACTCCCTCCAACCTCATCATCAAGAAGATGAAGCCCGCCCGATACCTCGCCGGTCTCTGCTTCTTCTGGGGTCTCGTCGCTTGCTTCACTGGTTTCGTCAACAACCTTGGCTCTTTGATCGCTTGCCGTCTTCTTCTCGGTACTTTCGAGGCCGGTCTCTTCCCCGGTATTATGTTAGTACAAACTTGCGATTGATATAATGAACGTTTTGCTTACAATTCATAGGTTGTACCTCACCACCTTCTACCACAAGAAGCACATCTCGCTCCGCAATGCCTACTTCTACTCCATCTCTGCCATCTCTGGTGCTGTCGGTGGTCTTGTCGCCCTTGGCATCGGAGAGCTGGATGACTATGACTGTGACGAGTGTGGTGCTGGCGGATGGAGAGCCTGGCGATGGATCATCACCATCAATGGTATCCCTACTGTCTTGACTGCTCTCGCTGTTCCCTTCGTCCTTCCCAACGAACCCGCCACAGCCAAGTGTCTCACACCCGAGGACCGTCAGGCACTTATCGATCTTCGAAGCGCTGAAATCGGTCAGACCGCAGCTGGCCAGGAGATGCACAAGGAGGATGTCATTGCCGCCATCAAGGACTGGAAGATCTGGGCTCTCTCCATTGCTCAGTACTGCAGCCACTCTGTCCTGTACAGTTTCAGTGTCTTCTTGCCCACCATTATCAACGAGATGGGGACCTGGACTCCCAAGCAGGTCCAAGGTCTTACCGTCCCTGTCTACATCGTTGGCTTTGCTACCTACCTCATCTGCGCCCGAATCAGCGACCGCACTCAGCAGCGAGGTCTCTTCTGTATCGGTGGAGGACTCGTCATGATGCTCGGCTACATTCTGCTCATCATCAACTACAACCAAGCCATGAGTTTCGCTGGCTGCTTCATTGTCGCCATCGGTCTTTGGACTGGATCTGGATCCGGTATGGCTTGGATCACTGTCAACCAGCCCCGATACGGCAAGCGAGCGTTCGCCAGTGGCATCTTTATCACTATCGGAAACTCTGCCGGTGTTGCCGCCCCCTTCCTCTTCAGCGACGCCGATAAGCCCCACTATCGCCCCGGGTACGGTGCTACCATCGGCATGCTGGCCCTCGCTGTGTGCATCCACACTACTGTCTATCTTCACTTTCGACGTCTTAACCACAGAAAGCTTTCTGGTCAGGAGGACTGGAGAATGGAGGGCAAGACTGAGGAGGAGATTAATGAGATGGGCGAGTACAACCCCCGCTACATGTACACCCTGTAAGGCCTCGCCTTTATGTTTATTCATTTTGACTAGACGAGTTTTGTTTGATTTCGAGTGCTGGCATACAATTTGGTGGACTTTCATATCTTGTACAGACTGCGATAGAAGATACCTACTACAATTGAAAAGTTTGCTCGAAGTTTTGATGTTGATGCAAAAAGTGACCATGCCCTTTCCACGTAAACGCCTCTCGAACTTTAATTAAACGTCATCAAGTGACATCTCAGATAGCCAATGATCTCTCGTGATGCGGTTGGCCTATGACCACGAGAGAGGTTTGGGGGACTTGAAACCATGCTGTTATGTGTGGATGCTTGTGATTCTGATGCCAAGCTCTTGATTGCGTCGCAGACATCCATAACAACTATACTATCGTGATGTCTGTGAAACATTTCACTCAGGATTCGTGGCAATGAGATGACGCAATCGAGGCTATCGTATTGCTTGGCTTGGTAATACTCTTGGCTTTGCACTCAGCGTGAGTCTTGTTGCCAGTTTTCTCGTTTACGAATCCCTTGGCGCTGATGCGATGTCTCGCACCATAATTATCGTGGCTTACAAAATGATGAAAGCGGCGTCCAATAGTCACGACCTAACGTTATGGTTACTTGGAGAAGAGGGGATGAGGGGATTGAGGTAATCAGGTGCGGAGTCAACACTTGCTAAGGGAATAGCGTTTTATGTCTTATTCTCACGAGACCTTGTTTCTTGGGGTCAAGTGGGGGAATATCCTCCTTCGGAAATAAGCAGAAGTCACGACGACTCCAACTGCAGTACAATGACTCGTGAAGCATGGCGTTGCAAGGTATAAAGATTCATGGGGTAGACTAGCCACTAAACTACTGTACATGTACAAGGATTCTGGCTTCATTCTGCAAGACATCACAGTAAGTTGACTGTGCAAAGTGCTTGGCGGATATCATCAGCCAGTTGTGTATTCATCATCTCACCATCCCCGGACTGTCGGTACATGTCCCCTGTCTCATCATAGTCGGCGGGTATAAATCGCATCAAGTGAAGTGAGCGGCGAAACTGCCCATATATCCACCGTTTCTGTCTCTGCAGTTCATCCTCAACTGATAATAATGGTGAGCTGTGTTCCTCGAAGAGTCCAATGAGACTCGATAAAACGCTCAACGCAGCGATAGGGCCGTGGATGACATTATGACGATTGTGGTCGATCCTAGAAACATAGTGATTGCTTTTCTTGTAAGCGACGAATGTCTCGCTCGTCGACAACAAGTCATGAAAGCAGGGGAAGTGGAGTTTCTGATCGTTGATGTCTGCAAAGCTCACCGGCTTGGAGAGGTTTCCGAGGTAGAATGGTATACTCCGACAAATAGACTTGACCAGATCCTGTGTTTCCTGGCACCTTTTTGCCTTTGGATTTACACTTTCTGTGACCACGTTGTCGAATAAGTTTCTTTTGACTTCCTCGACGATGAGACGATATATCCGCCACATGTTCCAGATATTGGCGATCTGAATGCTCGGATATACATCAACCAAGCCATCGTAGGTATCTATCCCCGATTCCATGGCGTCCTTGGCCCTTATGGTCTGAGGGTGCCAAATCTCAGGTACCGTATGCAGCCAAGCTTGGAGCTGTGCCTCAACCTCACAAATGATGGATGGGAGCTCTTGCATTGCCGGCAGTGATACCTCCGCTTTCGGAGATGCTGACTGTTTGGCAACTGTCTGAAGTTTAGAAATAGATACACCGATAATGTCGAGCGCGTAGCTAGAATTTGCGGGAAGAGCCGGTATTATCTTGGACTGTACCCAATCTAGCTCGCCTTCAGTCAACGGAACTTTGTGTCTGACACAGAACGATATTTTAGCGTGGAGGAGATTTCCCAACAGATGTCCATGGTATCTGAACTTCCCAATATTTCCTTGTGTTAATAAAGCTAAGGCTCCCTTTCTGTGCGTGGTATTCGACTTGTTATGACCGAATATGGCCGCCAAGGTGTCACATTGCTGCAACATGAGCGCCGCAATGACGGTCGCATCCTTGCCTTGCTCTTCAGGGCTATACACAGCCTCTTGGAGCTTGATGAGTGCTTGGCTGTATAGCTTGATAGGTAATGAACTAGTGACGCCAGTTGGTTGCAGTAGTGTCCAGAGCTTGATAGAAGTCGCATTGACTGCGGCGGATAGAGCGGAGTCGTGAGACTCGGTGACCAAGATGGGACGGACAAACTCTAGGAATCCTCTTGTCGACTCCATGCTTCTACCGACGTCGGTTACATACGTGAGAAAGAAACCCACAGCCGCATCTTGTTGTTTTGGGAGGAGATTTGCTGGTAGTCCTGGAGCCCCAACCGTTTCCACCGTAATAATGGCGGCTGTTGTCGGATCAGGCGATTTGAACTTGTTCAGGCATCTCGAAGTCTCATCTTTAAATCGTAGGCGAACAGGTTGCTTTTTGTAACCTGCACACTCGCGACCGACACGGTTGCATGCCTTGCATGAAGGCTTTGTCTCGTCACATTTGACGCGACGTTTTTTGCAGGTGATGCAACCTCTGGAAGGGCCACGATTAACCATGACTTGGCAATATATAGTGTATTGAATATAGATGAAAGAGAAGGATGTTTGAGGCTCAGAGGCCAAGACCTTTATGCCTACCTTGCTTGATCTGCTTAGTCTGGAGTCGGGACAATACAGTATAAGCTTACCTTAGTGCTTACGTCACGGTATGCTCGCAAAAATATTTCCTTTTCTGGCAAGATCTTCCGCTGTCGTATTCATGTACGAGTACGAGTGTACGACAAAGCGACAGAGAAAGTAAGCAGTTCATTCTGTGTCACGCGGAATACGCAACATCGGAAGTCTTCAATCCAGAATCTTGTTAAGGTTGAAGACCAGGAGCCGTGAAGTCAACACCATTGCGGAGTTCCAGGGTCTCTTAGGGGACCGATCCCTGTAGCCTCGGCCTGCGCGGGGTCCGTTTCAGTGGAGGGTTTTAGCGCAGTTGTCCTAGGAATCAGTGTATTCGAATACGAATTATTCACCTGTGGCCGATGACTGATCAGATGGCACGATATTGCGCAATATAGAGACACAAGCCCCTCTAATATACCATTCATATATTACTTCAATCGAAACTATAACTTCCCTGGCCCGAGTGATCCTTCGAATGACAAATCACTATCCTGTTTGTAATTCCGCAACGTTGAAACGCCGCGCCAACACAAATTAGGAACCTGTTCCGCGGACACGAACCAGGCTGAGGATTGGATCCAACATTGCATCACGTTAAGTGGTTGAGCAGGGGGGATACTGCGGGGTTAGCGGAGTATTAAAAATACATAAATTGCGTGTCCATTATCTGTAATCTAGGTCGAAATAGACTCAACATCTACAACTATCTATCAAAATGGCTCCTCTCGATAACCCAGCTGTGCCTAAAGGCTCTGTCGTCCTGGTCACAGGCGCCAACGGACTTCTCGGCTCTCACGTCGCCAAACAATTTCTTGAATTTGGCTATAAGGTCCGCGGTACTGTTCGAAACACTGAGAAGAATGCCTGGCTCTCGGCTGCTTTCGATAAGCAATATGGACAGGGAAATTTTGAGCTTGTCAAATTGGAGGATATGGCTTCTGTCGATGCCTTGAAGGAGGTTGCAGAGGGTAAATTTTAAGACAATTCCTCGACGGAACGACACTGATATGATAATTCCAGGTGTCTCTGTGATCGCACACACCGCTTCCAACATGTCTCTCAACCCTGATCCCAACGTGGTCATTCCCGAAGCCATTAACGGAGCTTTGGCTTCGCTGAAAGTCGCATACAGCGTACCTAGCGTCAAGCGCTTCGTACTCACTTCTTCATCTAGCGCGGCGACCATTTCTGTTCCCGGCAAGCCTCACACGCTGGTCAATGAGCAAAGCTGGTCTGAAGGCGCTGTCAAGATCGCTTGGGCGGATCCTCCTTATACCTCCAAGAGATCAGGTGCTGTTTATGCTGCCAGCAAGGTCCAGTCGGAGCAGGCTGTTTGGAAGTACCACAAGGAACATCAACACGAAAAGCCTGAGCTAGTTGTCAATACTGGTAAGATATCCTCGAGGAATTACGAAGGAGCTTTGCTAATCGATTTTAGTGCTGCCTAACTACAACTGGGGCAAGTCTATCGACACGGCCAACCAAGGCTACCCGAGTAGCTCTGGCATGCCTGTTATGCTCTATCAGGGCAAGGTAGCCTACGTTCATCATGTCGTTGTACCTCGTAAGTCTCATCTACATCTCAAGCCTCATCCACGTACTAACGACGAATAGAATACTTTATCGACGTCGATGACACTGGAAGACTTCACGTCGCGGCCGCCATCTTCGACCACGTCAAGGACCAACGCATCTTCGGCTTCGCAGGCCGTTTCAACTGGAACCAAGTTCTAGACATTCTCAGGAAGCACTACCCCGAGAAGACATTCCCCGAGAACTTCCAAGATGGAGAGGATGCGAATGAGATTGAGCCTAGAGACAAGGCTGAGCAGCTGCTGAAGGACCTTGGTCGCCCTGGTTGGACTAGCCTGGAGGACTCGATCATTGCGAATGTGGAGGATGTGGACAGTGCTGGCGAAGGTCTGTATGTGAAAGACTATCGTGAGTTTGAGCCAAAGATTTAGTGTAGAAAGTTTTAGCATAAGAGCTATACAAAGTATCAGAAAGAGACAATCCTATTACAAGAGCTTGAAGAACTTGTCCTGGAATTCTTGATCTGCAGAATCCTTATCCTTCTCCCAAGCATCAATCACCTCTCCGTCCATAATTCCATGTACATAGGCTGATCCAAGGTATAAGTATTCATCTGATCTAGATGTTGGCCGAATAACGTATGGAGTTGAACCACCGAGAAGAATGCACACCTTGTCTCCTGCCTTCATGCAACGTGGTCCAACACCGACGTAACCTTTCTCCGTCATAAAGAAGTTGAGATCGTCAGAAAGTGCGGTTACCTCCATAAATCTGTACCAGCCTTGTGTCTTTTTCGAATGTTCCAAAATCATGATTAGATCGCGGGCAGAAGATAGGTACTCTGGGTTATCTGGATAACTCCTTCTAATCTCATCGAAGAATGAGGGCTCCACGGAATTATCTCCTACATGTGCCTCATTTTGAGTTGCATTTTCCTTAGCTTCTATCGCAAGTTGGAAAAGGTGTAAAAGCTGTGTGTCGTACCTTGTTGACTGCATGGTTTGCGCCAATACGATGGCAGCATATGTTATAAAGTTGTCAAGATAAGATTCACCTTCTGGACGCACCAGATGGGGTCCATGAAGAACCTCTATCTCCCAGCCAGTCATTAAGGTCAGTATAATGACCTTAATGGCATCCAATTCGTAAATTTGTTCAAAAGACTCATTGTGACTCTGAACTATTTCAAGGGTGGCCGCAATGTCATGATGTACCTCTGGTACTCGATGGTGCACATCTCTCACCACATCAACTGTCAGACCCCTCACCTCGAGGATATTTGGACGTGTCGATGGTTTTGTTATAGCCTTGGTTTTTTTGGAGGCTCTATATCTTCCACGGACGAAACCAACTGCGCTTTCATCAATCTGCCATCTTGGTGCCCACAGAGGCAAGCGCTTTGGTTCGTTCGGGTCTTCAACATGAGCATGGCCCAGAATATCCAGGTCTTTGTTTGTAGATATAACCTTTGAAGCAAATTCCGCAAATACCCCAGACTCAGATTTGGAATAGTCTGGCTCCATGTTGTAGTGACGCTGACCTGATAGCCCGATTAATGCGTAGATTTTGTCCCGTTGATCTGTAGCCTTGGACTTTGATGCCCATTGAACAAGTTCGAAAAGATCCTGATCATCCCATCTTTTTTCGCAAGGGAATGCGTAGCCGAAGCAATTCCCATTCAACTGGAAGGGGACCGGTTTCCAATCAATTCGGGGGCAGTCCTCCGTTAAGTCTCTTACATTCATAGAAAGAAACACCAGTCTAGCTCTCATAGAATCATATTCGTTATCAGATATTGCGATATCTCCCCACAGCAGTTGATATTTGGATGATGATGCTAGTTCTTGTATGATCCACACTCTTGAGAAATACGAGACACCCAACATCAAGTTCAAGTCTTTCCAGACTCTTGAGTCTCGCCGGGGAAGATTCAATCTTGCCAGGTGATCATTATCGGGGAAGTGTTTTGACCCATGAACATGCTCTTTCACTTTAAGAAAAGCACTAAGAAAATTCTGGACGGAACTTGTCGCTTCAGTATCTGCTTGACCAAGCCATGCAATAACCATGACGGCATTGGAATAGATCGATCTCATGATACTGACTTGGGCAGAACGCTCAACTTGCGATTCCTGATTAATGCAGATTTGGTCAATCCAGAGAGATCGGGGTTTGTCTGTTAACCTGAGGCGGCGCAGTGCGATATCTAGACTTTGAGTGATTCGAAAGTCGTTGTTGTTGCACTTCATGGAACTTGTTTCGATGCTGCTTCCCCATTCGTAACTGAGTGCCTCATACTCGCAAGCCGTATGGAGACGGTGTGTTTTAAGAGAACCCTGAAGACCATCTCCCTCCTTTCCGGGTTCGAGTGTGAAGATTCGCAACGAATCTTTGTTCAACTTGTCGGGATATTGAAACCACATAGTATATAAAACAACCAAAATTGATAACAGATGATACTCGGAATTTTCGTCGCTGCGGTGCAAGAAGGGAATGTCGAATGATGCAGCTGAAAGGCAGTAAGGGTGGTAAGACGGGATTTATATCTGTTGTTGGAGAAAATTGCGGTTTATCGGGAATTTAGGCAGAAATGATCTCCAAGCATGTAATAAATATTGATTCGACTGGCTTTCCTGCATCCGGTGAGGCGGCCTGCGCCATCCTTTGCAACGAATGGTCTTTCTGCAGCAAATGGGACTGTGGTGACATTACTGCAGCTACCTGCTTTTGATCACTTGAACGTCTTACTAATTGATGGATCTACCAACCACTACAGTGCTGTGTGATGAGAGCCCTGTTGGAGGCCTTGAGAATTCAGCCACGGCAGCCTTTTCGCCGTAAAGCCTTCGACATTGGATGCAAGCGTGTTGGTGAGGGCGCGGGCGATTAATGGCGACTCGCCACGGAGCCTACGACGAGACCACTGAATGTGCAGCTTGGGATGGTTGTCCTGTGGAAAAGCGACCAAATCTTATGGTGCTACCTACACCATCTTCGAATGCTGACAGGAGCGTTATGGCCGAGGTGATCAGACCCAAGCCATCCGGAAGTTATTCAGTTTCTATGCCAGATTCTGGTGCTTAGGTATACCAGGGTATACATTGGAATTTAAACTTATGTAGATATTTTTACTTGGGAGCATTCCAGTTGAAATTAGCGTTTGCCAGTTTAGGAGGTGACAGAAAACATCGGACTATGCACGTATCCTTACTGGCAAAATAGGCGTTCTTAGGATTGCACAAAAAAACAGTCGTCGATATTGAATACCTCAATGTAATATATGTTAAGCGGCAGAAAAAAGAAGACCTGCATTTTGCAGGTGGCTGGATCTCTCCCGCCGGGAATTGAACCCGGGTCTCAAGCGTGACAAGCTTGCATACTGACCACTATACTACGGAAGATGAACAGTCTGATGACTGCTGTAGCGGGGTTGTTGGAGGCGAGTCCGCTAGACTATACTAAGAGCCTTTGACAAAAGCCGACCTCAACATTATCAAGGTCAACGTCGCTAGAATATCATGAAACCTGTTGAAACGCAGTTTTTAAACAGTTGCGCAGAGTTTGATTTAACTTCTAAATTTATCTTGAACTTTGATGTTGCTTTTTCCATTTGCGTGTATAATCACAAAAGTGTCATGGACGCACCAGACGTTTCTCCCGTCAGTCCCTCACTCTGTCCACTCAGTCAGACCACCATCATCGCGTCACAGTCCGACATAATGCGCCTCATATGCACGAAGATAAGTTCTTATCGCGATGCATCTCAACCTCTGCTGAAAAAAATGGGATTCATGACGTAGCTTGTGACGTCTTCAGTACGTGCTCATGATATCCCCTCTACCCGTCATCCTCATCCTCATCCTCAACAACTTCACTCCAACATCAACACTCAAAATGCCCAAAACAGTGATCGTCAGCGGAGGCGCGCGCGGTATCGGCCGCACTCTCGCCCGATACTTCCTTGAGAAAGACTACCGCGTTTTCATCCTTGATATCGATGAGCAGGAACTCACGCACACAACCCGCACTCATCTAAAATCTTACTACGATTCTAAACTTGTTGACTCGGCGCTTTGTGATTTACGCAATACGGATGAGATACATGAGAAGATTCAGCAAGCGGCGGAGTTTCTGGGTGGCAGGATTGATGTGGTGATTAATAATGGCGGTATTGCTTCGCCGCATTGGAAGGATGGGAAGACTATGCTCGATCGCGAGACGTTGGATCAGTGGCGGGCGTATATCGATACGAACCTCACTGCCCCGTTCGCTGTATCTCAAGCTTGTCTGCCGTTCATGAAGAACGAGAAAGATACCGGCCCCGTTACGGAGGACAGTCACAGCACAGCAGGACCATGTATCATCAACATCGGCTCCTTCCGCGCAATGCAAAGCGATCCCAACCAAGAAGGCTACGCATCTGCCAAATCCGGTCTTTTAGGTCTGACACACAGCATGGCTGTTAGTCTCAAGCAGTTTGGTATTCGCGTCAACCTTGTTGCGCCGGGTCGCATCAAGGCTACGCACGAGTCCAAGGAGGGCGATGAAAAGGGCGTTGAATGGGCGGATTTGAATGAGGATAAGGATGTGGATGATCATCTTACCAATCGTGCTGGAAGACCTTTGGATATTGCGCAGGCGGTGGAGTATATGGTTAATGCTGGGTTTGTTACAGGTCAGGATCTTATTGTTGATGGTGGTGCGGTCATGATTAAGTAGTTGTCACAAATTGTTCACAATGCAATCAAGAGACAAGGTTTTTGGTCAGATTCATTCATATTCGTATTAAACTCATGGACTCATATTGAGCGTGAGTTGAGTAGAGTTGAGTTAGAGTATTGAGTGGAGTTGGGACTACACCTGTAGTCAGGGTATAGGTGCTCTCTCCGAGCAGATTAGTCGGTAATAATAATAATAACCGTCAGGCATTCTTTCATCCCGACATTAGAGTGGAGTGATTGTGTTGTAGGTAGTTCATACACCAAGAGCCCTTCTCTTGGTCCGTCAAAATCATCCGTTAAACGCCGCATACATCATATCAGGGGGACTGGTTCCTTAGTCAACGCCGCTGTCGCTGTCGCTATCGCTGTCTGAACTGTCACTGTCATCAGCGGGAGGCGCAGGCTTCCTGGCTGGTGGTGCTGCTGCGGGAGCAGCTGAGAATCGCATGGGTCCCAGGCCAGGACCGAGACGGGCGCCGGGAGCGGGCCACTTGTTGGGAATGATAGCAGGCTTGGCTCTGTTTGATGGTCAGTGGTAATTCTGTGAGCGATGGGTGGGTGTACGTACGCTTGCTCCTCGATGAGAGCTTCCTGGCGCTTCTGGTCTTCCTTGACCTGCTTGCGGTGGACGCGACGAGCTTCCTTCTCCTTGCGCTCAGCAGCGCGCTTCTCTCGCTCGGCAGCCTTCTCCTCAGCGCGTCTTCTAGCGTCAGCGATCTTACGCTCCTTGAGCATCTGATCAGCCTTCTGCTTCTCCTCAGCCCTACGTAGAGCCTCAGCACGCTTTCGCTCCTCGATCTTGCGCTCCTCCTCGAGACGTCGCTCTTCCTCAAGTCTCTTCTCCTCCTCGAGTCTTTCGCGCTCACGCTCTTCGGCCTTGCGCTTGCTCTCGGCGCGCTTTCTCTTCTCCTCTTGTCGTCGCTTCTCCTCGATGAGCTTCTTCTTCTCTTCAAGACGCTTCTTCTCCTCAGCCTTCTTCTCTTCCGCCCTCTTCTTCTCTTCAGCCTTTCGTCGTTCACGCTCAAGAGCCTTCTCCTCAGCGCGCTTGGCGGCATCGGCCTTCTTCGCCTCTTCCAACCTCTCCTTCTCACGCTGCTTCTCCATTTCCTCCATGCGAAGCTTCTCCTCGGCCAGCCTCTTAATCTCCAAGCGCTGTCTCTCGCGCTCGTTCTCCTTCTCACGTTCTCGTTCTCTGCCACGTTCCTCGTGTCTCTCGCGTTGCTTCTCTTCCATCTTCAGCCTCTCCTTCTCAGGGTCAGAGCTTGTCCTCCTCGATGAAACTTTTGTGGGATCATCCCGGTGTCGATGACGTCGACTCTCATTCTCCATCGGGTTGAGTGTTTGGCTACTGCGTCTCTCGCGGCGTCGTTCCTCACGTCTCTCATTGGGGTCGGCACTCCTTGTATGAGAACGTAGTTTCTCAGGGTGGTCTGAATCGCTTCCCTTCATGTTCATGGGAGTTGAGGGCTTGCGTTCGCTGTGAAGTCGTCGTCGCTCACGCTCAGCGCGTCGAGCCTCTCGCTCCATGTCCTCCTCAGGTGACCGGGGAATCTCCTTTCGCGAAGTTCGTGAAGGCTCACGACTGCTCATGTGATGTGAATGTCTTCTCTCAGGCTCGACGCGGGATGATCGCCTTTCCTTCTCACTGACGTCGTGAGTACGATGTCTGATTGAGTAAGACGTTGAGTGTCGCTTCTCCATGGGAGGGCGATCTCTCTCGGCGCGACGCCTTTCTCTGGCCAGTTCGTAATCATCATCACTGCGACCTCCAAGTTTCCGTGAGAGCCGGCGAGCTTCCTTCTCATCACTTCTCACTTCTTTCTCTTCCCCTTCACGTCGCTTAGACCGCCTGTGTCGGCTTGGACTACCCTCTCGTTCTCGACTTCTCTCACGAGTACGACGTTCCTTCTCACGAACTTCCTTCTCAACACGATCACGTTCCTCGTGCTCCTTGTGTCGACGACGACGTTCTGATCTCCGAGCATCTCGCTCCTCAACCTCGGGGTCAGCCCGATGACGTTTCACCTTCTTCTCACTTCGTAGAGGTTCCTCCGGTTGCTCAAGGACAACAACAGTGTCCCGCTTAAGCCATGACCGCCATGAGGATTGACGCTTTTCTGGGACAGGCCTCTCTACTATAGGCCTGTCCGTAAGCGGTCTACCCAACGTGGGCCTGTTGAAGACAGGCCTGGGGTCGTCAACCTTGTAAGGAGGAGGAGGGACGACGAAGTCAACAGTGTTTTGCGATGCGTCGCTCTCAGATTCGTCGTCAGTGAAGACTTCCCAGTCTGAGACGTCACGCTCACGGACGACAGGCTCTGGAGCTTTGGCAGTTGTTGCTACCCCTGGTACTTTGAGTCGGCTTTGTAGAGGCATATCCTGACTCTAACGAGAACCGAAGCTGTTGTACATGGTATTGTATTAGTGAAATGATACGATTGATGGTCAAGAGTGGGGAGATTTTGGTTATTACCTAGGCAACCCAAGGACGAGGTCAAATTATAGTGCGTGTAAAGTTGAAGATTCAACGGGCAAGGGGCTTGATGCCTGCTTGAAGTTTTGGTGGTCTAGGTCACTCACTTGACGCGACACGGACAGAACAGGGAAGGGAAGGACCGGAGATTACTGGTCAGCCACGTGGGGCTTGTGACTGTTTTCGTTTTTCTGCAAGGGTCTATGTAAATAATAAAAGTCGCCACTAATTTCCTGGCGTTCCAACGGTGCGTCTTGTCTTGTCTTGTCTTGTCACTGTTTGTTTTGTTTGTTTTGTAAGACCAAAGGAAATTGTGATATTCCAGAGATCAATTACTTTTCGTTAATCCAATTCAACTTGGTAGTGCTGCCGGTAGCTTCAAATAATGGATTTTCAAGAAGAGCGGTGAGCGTAAACAAGTCATGGGGTATGGAAAAGGTGTGGCTAGACCGGTCATGAGGGGAGTACTCAGAGGGGACTCAGAGAGGGGAGACTCAGTGAGAGAGCAGAACAGAGAGGGAAGGGGAAAGGATATCTCTGTGGCGGGGGAGGGGGGCCAGCGGGAACAGGGAAAGAAACGGGAGGGAGGGAGGGATGTGGCTGGGGAAATTGCGCAATTTTACTCTTTGTCTATCAGATAACGATAACGGTCCGGGCACTTGCAATTGCTTTTTCTTGGCTTTTCTGACTTCGATTTCAGGAGGGAAAAAAAGAGAAAAAGGATGCCATCGTGACACTCCATTATATATTGTGACAAGATGGAGTCGTTGATGGGGTATCGTGACTCATACTGGGTCAGGCGTTACTGCAGGTTTGGGGTCATGCAATGTACCTGTACGTGTCAAGTCAAAGCCAAAGGTCGTGTCAAAAGGTCAAGCCACCATCATGATCTACGATAGGCTAGCAGATCTCGCTTACGCTTGGAAGGTGGACACCCTCTAACAAACGGTCAAGCCTAATCCACCCGATCCGAGGCAAATCGTTGTAACCAGTACTGTTTCATGTGGTTCAAAATCCCTCATACAGATGCACTTTCCATGACGATGGCTTCCTTGGCTTGGTCTCATCTGGGGTAGTTTAAAGAGGAGTTGATGAGTTAAAAACATGATCACGAGGTGGATTAAATTAAAACTTGGTTTTTGCTGTGGGAATGCATTGCTACCTTGACTACCAAATACAGTCAAGCGCTGACAACGTTTATGCATGGCTGCATGTCGCACAGACCAAATTTATGCAGAGTATGCAAGCACTCTACCAATTCAAGGATCATTCTCATGTTCCTTTGCTTCCAGCAATTCCAATTCGTTGCAGTGGATAAAGCGTCGCGGACAATAATGGATACACTGGCAGTAGCTTAATGCATGTGTGCGGTGTTCTTTGAAACGCGGAGTCGGTTGGAGTCTGCAGCGGTGTTGTCAAAATGTGGCACTCGAGGACATTGGGAGGTGGCAATCGCCAAACTTCCATGAACAATTCCCCTCAAGCTTTCACAACAATAACACGCCGTCTTAACTCACAATAATTAATTACAACCTTAAAAACAAGCAGCAGAGACGTGCAGAGATGTCAATCTCCAACAGAACATAGAACGAATGCTGCATTTTTGAAAATGTGCGATCTGTAGGGTAGCACCGCTATCGATAAACGCTTATCGATAAAGCCTGATTCCTGAGCGATCATTGGCAAATGGATTTTCGCGTCAAGTTGGCGACATGGCGCACATTCGTTGATTGGCTTCAGATGTTAATGCTAGATAGCCAAATGAGCCCAGCGTCAGACTGCCGGAGGAATTGGCCGGTCAGCGTAAGAGACGAAAAGATTTGGTCACTTTATGGAAGCTTAGACTTGCTTTTGGATCACCTCGTTTTAGCAGTCTAAGTCTTAGAGCGCCCACCTGCCCAGCCAACAGTGCTATTAAGACATGGACCACAATTTTCGCAAAAGATGTCACATTGATCAGGAACGATATATTGAATTGAAGGCACTTGGCCCGACGGAGTATATATACTCTATAACAAATATCTAGAAGTGCATACAAGTGTACGCTATTTAAGGCTGAGTCTCGTTCTCGACGTAAGTGTGCATGTAGCGACGAACACGGCTGTTTCCGAGACACTGAGAGTAGTAGTCGTTGACCTTCTTACAAGTACTTCCAGCAGCACACTTGGTGGAGCCGGAGAAGTTGGCACCGCCGCACTGGCCGTACATCTGGACAGTCGAAGAACCAGAGGCCTCCTCCTTCTTGGGGGTCTCCTTGGCAGGAGTGTCCTTGGCAGCGGCCTGGACACCCTCCTCCTCGTCGTCACAGTCCTTCTGGGGAGCAGGCTCAGCCTTGGCGGTAGGCTCCTCGTCATCGCAGTCAGCGACGGGGGAAGCGGCCTGGGTCTGCTTAGGAGCTTCAGGCTTGGAGTCGTAGTCGGGCTCCTCATCGCAGTTAGCCTGAGCAGAGGGAGCAGAGGGAGCAGAAGCAGCAGTCTCCTTAGGGGCAGCAGGCTTGGAGTCGTAGTCAGACTCTTCGTCACAGTCAGCTTGAGGAGCAGGAGCAGCAGCGGTCTCCTTGGGCTTAGAGTCGTAGTCAGACTCGTCATCGCAAGCGGCCTGAGCGTTAACAGCTCGGGCGACAATTGAAGGGGCGGCGTACTCGGAGTCATAGTCGCTCGCCTCGTCACAGTCAGCCTCAGCAGCAGTCTCCTTGGGGGCTTCGGGCTTGGACTCGGACTCCTCCTCGCAGTCGTCTTGGGCAGCAGTCTCTTGAGGAGCAGGGGCAGACTCGTAATCAGGCTGCTCGTCACAATCGCCCTCAGCGCTGCTCTCGGCAGCAGCCTGGGTAACGGCGGGGGCCTCGGACTCGTAGTCAGACTCATCGTCACAGTCACCAGCAACGGGAGTGGCCTGAGTCTCCTGAGCAGCAGGGGCGGATGCGGTCTCCTCTTCGCAGTCCTGCTCAAAAGCAATGGGGGCGGATTGATCGTAGTCGTTCTGAGGAGCAGCAGGAGCAGACTGGTCATAATCGTTCTGGGGGGCAGTGCTAGGAGCAGCCTGCTCGTAGTTGCCCTGAGCGGGAGCCTGTTGAGTGGGAACAGACTCAGGAGCAGACTCAGAGGTAGTCTCAGAAGCAACAGGAGCGGACTCAGCAGGGCTCTCAGATCCTGAGCCAGAAGCAGGAGCGGAGCCGGAGCCAACACCGGCGGGTCCAGCCTTTCCAACAACGAGAGCAACAACCTCGCTGGCAGAAACGGGAGTAATGATGTTGTCTTTATTTTGAGCCACAGCGTTAAGACCGCTCTCACCATTCATGACGGGGAGATCGCCGCTGGAAGTAGCAGTGTTGGGCTCACAAGCACGTCCAAGGGCGGCCTGGCAAGCAGCAGCAGCGGCGGCATCAGGGACAAAAAGGGTGTTGACACCAGCGGCCTCCTTGGTAAGAGGCTGGTCGACGCTATCGAAGACGTTACCCTCAATGATGGCGTTGGCGCCCGAGTAGGCGTCGAAAGCGTGGCCCTTCATGTTCTGGAAGTAGTTGTTGGTGGCGTGGACGTAGAGGTTGGTACCTGGCTCACCGAGCTTGGGAGCTCGGCCGGCAACGTCGTGGAAGTGGTTGCGGTCGAGAGTAACTTGGTCGCCCTTGCCGTAGAACATCATGGTCCAGTAGTGGTTGCCGTTGCAGGAAGCAGAAGTGTCGGTGATACCATCGAACTCGGAGTTGGAGATAGTGATGCGTGCACCATCGTAGTGGGACACAATGAACATGCGGCCAACCTTGGAGAACTTGCAGTGATCGATCCAGACACCATCGTTGTTTCCGAGAACCCCGATGGCATCACCTCCCCAGACGATTCCAGGGTTGAGGTTGGTGATCTCGATGCCCTGGATGATAACGTTGCTGGCGCCCTTCTTGAGTTCAAGACCCTTACCATTCAGGACAGCCTTGCCGTTACCAATGATACTCTTGTTGCTACCAACAGCCAGAGGCTCGGGACCAGCAGCATCATAAGTAATAGAATCAACAGCGACGTTGTCCTCGCCACCGCAAGAAAGGTCTCCGAGGTAGAGTTGACCACCGTTGGAAGCGCTGCAGCTCTTGCGGTCGCAACCGGGGCCAGTCTTGGTCTGACCAGTAAAATCGAACTCCTTATCAAGGTAGATAACACGAGGAGTGTCATCAGCAAGAAGTTCAGCGAGCTCCTCAGCAGTGGCAGGAGTAACAGCCTCGCCCGAACCACCGGTAACACCAGCGGCGAAACCGTACGCCTTTCCAGCGACGGATTGAGCGGAAGCCGTAGCGGCAGCAGCCAAAAGGGCTGCGAAAGAAGCTTGGAAGCGCATTTTGAAGTAAGTTTATTTATAAAAAGAATGTGGTAAGCCGTGCAAAAGAAGAAGATTGAATGAATGACTTAGGCCGGCCTAAGGTAACGAATGAAAAGGTTGAATAACCTCGGAACAAAAAGAACGAAAAAAAAAGTAGCAAAGTAGCACTTGCGAGAAACAAAAAAAGTACAGACGAGATGAAATGTTCTTATAGCGATGGCATATGAATAGGGTCTGGCCGAGGTTGGTTAGAGTGAGCCGAACGTCCGACGTCAAACGTCTCATGCCCATGTTCTGACAGCTCAAGCGGTTAGTCGCCAAGGGCGTTCGAAACTGGGTCACGGAAAATTATGCTTATTTCAACTGTGCCAAGACAGGATGATTTCGGCGAGGAAGTTTTGTTTGTAAACGAGATTGACCTTATGCCTTCTAAACGAGCGAGCGAAACAACATAGTCGTTTCGTGACCGCAAACAAACTCCTAAAACACTATTGAATGAAACAGTCATTGGCAAGATTCAACATAAACATCTATTCTCTGCAGGCGTTCTAACTCCCAAAGGTGAAGCGCTGAACAAGCGCGTGTCTATACGCGTATACGGTTATTTCCATCCTCGCCTAACCATCTATTGGCCCGCTTACGAGAAACGGAGCCAAATCAATTTCCAGGGAGTCTTGGTGAGTTTCAGGTACTAAGGCACAGCAACATGACCTGAGTGGTGGATATTTAGTTTCTTGAGCTGGAAACAGATGACCTGGCAAGCCTGGTTGGTGAAGATTCGAGCATGGGTTTCCGTTGGCGATGTAACCTCTGCGGGAGATGGGCAGAAAATATGAAGAAATAGGAGATTTTGTGGACTTGCGAACAGTTTGTTTTGGAGCGATTGACGCAGGGTTGGTTAGATGGATGTTGTTTATCATTTTTGACAGAGTTTATAGTGATCGCTATTATAGAGCAGTGACATATTATAGGTGGTCGTCTAAACATTAAAGAGCCGTCTAATTGATAAAGACCCAATCATGTTAACTCACAGTGTCATCAGCCTAGTGTCAGCCCTGACAAGTCTAAGCGAATATTAGAACGTCGCTTGCAAGCTAATGAATTGTGTCAGTAGGTATATTGTTCAAGTATGAATCTATCTATTTTCTCGAACGACTGAAGCACTTCAAAGCGACGTCAATTGAAGAAGGAGTGTTGCTAGCAGTGGAAGCGCCCGCAGAGCCCACAACCATAGCAACAAGCCAGACGTGCTACTGGGCCATGCTCCATCCTTGGCGAGACTGCCATCCAAGAGCCCATGAGCGAATATGGATCTGCAACTCACTGAGATAGTGAGGCTTTCTTGGGTTATTTGTCTGAGAATATGGCTCGTGGTGTAGTAGAATGCTCAGTGCGAAAGCATTTGGCCACCATTACTCATCGACAGGCTACTGGGGCGTACCTTGAAAGTCAAGATCTGGCATCTTTGATTTAGGGTAACGATGATGGGTATCCTAAATGTTAGTCGAGGTTTAGACAATGATACCTAAATTATTTCGTCCCTAATGATTCTGATACCATAAAAGTCGACCAGACTCATGTGGCAGTAGTCGAGTCAATGGTTCAATGCAGCGTATGCTCGGCGTCTTTGTCGTACCGCTCGCTTGACTTCTTGTTCTTTCTGCGAAGCCTTCGACGGACTCATGTCAAGGAAAGGGAACTGTTATCAGGGTATGGAGTGGCCGTTCCGGCGTTGCTATCTTAAGTCCCTTTCGGAACGAACCCGAAGAGATACCTCAATCACACAGAAGATCTAGAATTATTACTAGTCATTTGCGCAAGTTCAGCACGAAGCTATCACTAGCAAGGTCTCACACTGAGCCTCGGTCCAACTATTCTAGCTAAAAGGCGCTGTCTGGGTTTTCAGACACAGCGACCCCCAAGTCCTTCAACAAGCTATCATCAACTTGGCAAGCTGATGAAGCGTGTGTGAAAATGGCGTGATATGTTGGCAGCTGGAGCACCAAGCTTTGTCTAAAGCTCTAGCCTCGTCGGCACTATGGGGGCTAGAGGTGCGATAATACACTCCGACTCTCATTATCAGTGCATTCTTCAATGACGAATATGTCACGACATGGCGAGCTCTCAATAAACAACCGTGCTTGGGAATGCAAGAACTCAGCGGCCTGACAATTGGAACTATTGAAGTCAAACTTATGTCCATACGCTGATGCGCTATGATAGATCTTCTGACCTCTCCCCGGCATTTCAAACCAGGCTCTTCCGATAGGTGAGGATCGGACCTCTGGAGATTCCACTCCGCATTTTTAGCATGGCGGACTCGATCCCATGTTTGAGATCGGCGATTCGGGGTAATTATCACGGTTATTTCCCGCCCATGCACCTGGAAATAAGCAATACCAGCAATTGATAAGATCTACAGTCTGTGCCCAAGATCCGATGGTTCTCGGACTACCAACGGGCTGAACGGGTAATGCTTGTTCCATCCATCACTCATATTTCAGCTTCAAACTCTACCTGAATCGACAGCTCTGAGGTCGTCGGGTCTAGCTGCAGCGACTTGCGCAGGTCCTCGAATCTTGTGACCTCAATGGACTGACAGCCTGCGCGTGGCAACAAAGCTTGATAGTCGCTGCACGCTCTATACCTACAATTACAAATGCCCAACGCTCGTACCTCGCAAAAGAACCTTATACGGGCAAGCTCATTCCAAATAAGCTTAGCGACACTCTAAATCTGGCTCACGGGCCGCTACACAAAAGGCCTCTATGTGTTCAGATTGATGTCATACAACGGTGTCTCTGTTGTAATGCCCGCTTTCTTACCAGCTGTTTGTCTGCCGAAAGCCTCCTTTGCACGGACATGGAGCTGTTGTTGTGATAGCTTCTGGCTCCGCCAATGATATGCTGGTAAATTCCAAGCTTCGAGAGGAGCCAAGTATTTTAATTTTCGATAGATCGCTTTTAGCGCAACGGTAACCCTGCAAGGGAACATCTTGACTTAATTGAGGCATTGGACTTCGCTGTTTGTGATCTTGCGACGATATGCTCGCTGAATTGACCAATCAAAAATATCTGATTTTCATCATTCAAGCCGTCGATCGATGCGCTTTGAGACAAACTGGAGATCACCCTGGTCAAATTTCAAGAAATCAGGCCTGTTGAGGCAAGGGGCTTACTGACTGAGACAATGAGGCACGGGAAGGATACACAACGTCATGAAAGGCAATTGTCCTTGATGGCGGAGGAGAGAATGAACACTGTATCCATTAATTCATGCAGTACGACCAGATGCCTAGTTGGATAAATAGATCTGGTTGGTCCCTACCCAAATGTTACTCTGTGCAACCATCCCTCTCCATTACTCCCTCTTCATCATGAAGATCACACTATCCTCTTGGCTCGCAGCAGCCTGCCTTCTCCCCTCCACTCTCGCTTTTCCCCAACTAAGCCCAGAACAGGTCGAGGCCTATCGCCGACACGCTGAGCGAGCCCCCGAAGCCTGCCCCTTCTCTGCTCAACAAGAGAAGCGAGAGGCGGGTGACTGCCCCTACGCAAAGGAAAAGAGAGCTGCCAAGTTCGACGCCAAGAAGCAGCGCATCAGTGTTTCTGGTCAGCATGCCTTCCACGCTCCCAACTTCAAGGCTGGTGACCAGCGAGGTCCCTGTCCTGGCCTGAATGCGCTTGCCAACCATGGATATCTGCCCCGTAATGGTGTTGCGGATATGCAGACCATCATCCAGGCCACTAACGAGGTCTACGGCATGAGTCTTGACCTTGGAGGCTTCCTTGCTGTCTATGGTACCGTCTTCAATGGTAACCCGCTGTCCACCAGCCCAGGCTACTCCATTGGTGGCCCCAGCCGCTTCAGCCAGAATATCCTCAACGGAGGTGGTATTCTTGGTACCCCTTCTGGTCTCAGTGGTTCTCACAACAAATATGAGTCCGATGTGAGCGCTACGCGAGCTGATCTCTACGTAACTGGAAATAACTTCCATGTTGTTCTGAGCCGCTTTGAAGAATACTGGAAGGCCATCCCGCTCAACACCCCAGCCCCCAAGCAATACACCGCTCTGGCACCGTTCCACTACAAACGATTCCAGGACTCTGAGAAGACTAACAGTCACTTCTTCTACTCTCCTTTCGCGGGTGTCTTGGTCTCCCCTGCTGCATACTCCTTCCCTCCTCGGATGATGGCCAACCACTCCAGCAAGTACCCCGAGGGCTACCTCTCCCGAGAAGTCTTTACCAGCTTCTTCGGTGTCAAGGGTGACAAGCCTGGTAACTTCAAGGTCAACCAGGGTTGGGAGCGCATCCCCGAGAACTGGTACCGTCGCCCGATAGGTGACGAGTTCTCCATCCCAGACTTCCTCCTTGATGTTCTCGAGCACGCTGCCAAGTACCCTCGTCTGTTGAACATCGGTGGCAATACCGGCAAGGTCAACAGTTTCGCCGGCGTAGACATTGGGGACCTCACTGGCGGCGTCTTCAACACTGCCATGCTCCTCAAACCCAACAATCTCGAGTGTTTTGTTATGCAAATTATCATGGCCGCTGCCCCTGATGTTCTGGGAAGTCAATTCACCGATGTCAAGAAAGCTTTGACACCCTTGAGCGATAAGCTCCGCCAGCTTCTTGCCAAGAAGAGCTGTCCCAGGCTTCAAAAGTATAACCAGAAGCTGTTTGCCAAGTACCCCGGCTACACTGAGGCGTACGGCAGCTACGCTGGTGTTTCCAAAGGTTCTCTCAAGGGAATTATTGAGACTGGTAAGGGAATCTTGGGAGGACTTTGGCCTACTGGCAACTAGTTGAACCATGTATTCTAGCTTGGATGTTTGCTTCTGCGTCTTCAGCTGTGTGCTTGAAGTGATGAGTATCTTGAATATGAATGCTCAATGTTAGTTAATTTATTATACCTTATTTTTAAATTATAACCGAAATAATGACACTTTACTGTTGCATACTCAGCCCCCTCACGCCTCCTCGCCTACCTTAAATATCCATCCAAGCTCTCTCTTGACAAGAGTCTCTATAATCATTGACCCAAGGTGAGAATTGAACTTGCAAGACATAATCGCGAAGTGACGAAATTTCACGATTCAATATCAACGCCGGCGCACAACCATTCTGAATAATGACGCCGATCCTTTCTTGAACTTCCTATTCGGGCAAATTTGTCTTAAATCACCCACGAAGTTTATTCTCACACTAGAAAACTCGAAGCATTCCGCACGCTCAACTACCGCAGCGGAACAAAATGCCCGCCATGGCACTCCGAGCCGCTAGAGTTCAATAGCACAAGGCACTAGAACCCAAACGCCCGAAAAGACAGGGGTAAAAAGAAAAAAGCCATCAAAGATTTTACGAGAAGATCAGCTAATTAACGCGCCGGTGTCACAGCGCACGGTTGTTTGCTCGTCATGGACACTCTACAACTGCCGCGGTCGGATATTGAGTGGATTGCCCTCTGAAATTACAGGGAGTTTTATATGGGGATCGCCAGCGCAGCCACACCTTATAGCTGTCTGCTTCACCCCAGTCATTCCCTGTAAAGCATTTGACTGTTCTTCACGTCGAAATGCGGTTCCAGGTGCCTCTTCTCGTCTTTGCAGGCCTCGGTCTGGCTGCTCCGGCACCAGAGCCACAACTCATTTCTGGTCTTCTCAATGGTGTTGGCGGTTTGCTGGATACCACGCTTGGTGGTCTTCTTGGATCGCTGCGCAAGGCTCTTGACAGTGGTGACAGGGACAAGACGCTCGATATCCTGCAGCAGTTGTCGCCTAACAAGAAGCGCAAGGATGTCGAAGAGGTGAATGCTGCTTTGCAGAAAATCTTAGAGGCAAAGCCCAAGAGTATTGTTGAGTACAGCGCTCAATTGATTGCGAATGGTATCATCTTTGGCGACACGGCGGATATTTTCGCTTATGCCAAGGGTCTCGTTTCAGCCGAAAACGGAAGCAACAATAAGTAAGTCAACTCTAATCATGTCGCATGAAACATACTTACAGTTTATAGGAACCGCGACCCTTCCAAGGAGGTCTATCCCAAGGTCCTGAGCTGCGATGCTTCTTATACCGTCCCTGAGTCTAAGCTTCGTGCTGCCATTTACATCCCACCTACTTTCACCTACGGCAAGAAACCCCCAGTCATCTTGTTTCCCGGTACTGGTTCCACTGGCTATACTACCTTCCGGGGTAACTTCATCCCGCTGCTCACCGACGTCGAATGGGCTGATCCCGTTTGGGTGAACGTCCCTGCCCTTCTGCTCGAAGATGTCCAAGTCAACGCCGAGTATGCTGCATACGCGATGAACTATATTGCTTCTCTCACCAAGCGCGATGCAGCTATTATCGCTTGGTCCCAAGGCAACATTGACGTTCAATGGGCTCTCAAGTACTGGCCTTCAACACGGGAGACCACAACCGACCATGTTGCTATCAGCGCTGACTACAAGGGTACCATCTTGGCCAACACCCTCGGCCTAACCACTCTGATCAACACGCCTGCTGTTCTTCAGCAAAAGGCAGGAAGTGACTTCATCACCACCCTTCGCTCCAACGGAGGCGACTCCGGCTACATCCCCACTACAAGTCTCTACTCCAGCTTCCTCGATGAGGTTGTCCAGCCTCAAGCGGGGACTGGAGCTTCCGCCTACCTCCTCGATGAACGCAATGTTGGTGTCACCAATGCCGAAGTTCAAAAGGTCTGCGCTGGGAAGCTAGGCGGTTCTTTCTATACTCATGAGAGTATGCTGGCCAATCCTCTTACCTTTGCGCTTGCGAAGGATGCTCTTACGCACAAGGGACCTGGAGAGACATCCAGAGTCGACCTGGCTAGTGTTTGCAACAGGTCTTTGGCTACTGGGCTTGGATTGGAGGATTTGTTGATCACCGAGAATGCTGTCGCCATCGCTGGCCTTTCTCTGGTGCTGTACCTGCCCAAGCAGTTCGAGGAGCCTGCTATCAAGCAATACGCTCTCAAGGCGGCGGGTGAGTGCTAAGATGGGGATCGTACTTTTTAATATTCTATAATCTGTTTGGTAATATTACTTGACGTCACTTGATTGGCGTCCGATTGACAGTTCTTCTGTGGGTCTACCACTTTGCAGCCAACCTGTCTTCACCGCGACTTCACCATTGTGGATTTCCTACTGTCAATCGATTTTATTACTATTGGATTCAATGCAAAAAGAATCTGCGTGGTCCGTGTCCCAAAAAGCAAAAGAAAATCAATGCCTCCACACCGGATTGAACGATGGACCTTTGCATTACAAGTGCAACGCTCTACCACTGAGCTATAGAGGCTGTTGATGTGAGCAGATTCGCAACATCACTTCATATACCTCAACGCAATGGACTTCCACCACGAATCCTGTGAGACTCATTGTCGTGATGCATGCTCAGAGTAGCACGAGATTGATCTTTTCTATGGCTGGCTTTACCAAAGTCACAATCACATCCGTCCTGACTAAAAACAAGAAAATGCCGGAACCTCAATGATAATTTAGGACCCAATTCCTCGAGCCGATTTTGCAAATTCTCGTAAACTGACCAACCTGTCAGATGATGTCCATAGCTGTTCGTGGTTATTGTCGAAGGTAGAGCAATGGACCTCCACCAAAGCTCTTGGAACGGGACTTGAGCCTGAGGACAGACAGTTCAAGTTCAATACAACGGACAATTTAAGGTGCGATTTGCAAAAAGAAGGCATTTAGGACCGAGCGTGGATCGAACACGCGACCTAGGGATCTGCAATCCCTCGCTCGTACCACTGAGCTATCGATCCTTGTTATCGTTGAAGCTTTACGCTGCTTAGTGGTGTCTATAATCTCGGACGCATTTGTCTCAGGAGATTGTCAATCTTGAGCCGTTGACTTGTGGCTGTTGCGACCCTGAATGGTTCTTACCGAGACGTGGACGGTTTGTAGTGACTCAATATTCTGGTGGCTTGAGCGACAGGAAACAAATGCAAATGAACTGAACTAGTATGGTATCAATCAGTCTACAAGAAAATATGTACTGTCTATGATAAAAAAGGAAAAATAAATACAAATGAACTAATTCGCAACGTTGGCATCAATGTCGAGGCTGTATGTAGGACTCTCATCCTCAACCTCCGAAATAATCTCGTGAGCAATCTTCTCGGCCAATCCATAGATCGTACCCATAGGATGCCCAGGAATAAGCATAGGGAACGAAGAAGCATCAACAACACGAAGACCCTCGACACCATACACACGAGCCTTGGAGTCGATAACAGCCATCTTATCCTCCTTCTTGCCCATCTTACAAGTACAAGCAGCGTGCCAAACAGTCATCAGAGTATCGCGCAGAACAGCAAGGATCTGCTCATCAGACTCGTGCTCCTCGCCGGGGTAGACTTCTTTGAGGACGGTGTCCTTCATGGGAGCGGACTTAGCGACTTCACGGAGACGGCGGAAGAGGGCGATGGCGACTTCTTGGTCGGCTTTGTCGCTTAGGAAGTTGGGGTTGATGAGTGGTGCGTCGGAGGTGGAGTTGGATTGGAGGGTGATGTTTCCACGGGATAGAGGGGCGACGAGACCGCCGTTGATGCTGGTGTACGCCTTACCGTCGGTGGGTTGTTGGAGAATGGGGAATGACCAATCTTCGGAGTAAACGTTGAGAGGAATGAACTCTGTCTCGGGCCAATCCTCGGGAAAGTCCTTCAGAGCTTCGAGAGTCGACTTGGAGAACTTGGATCGGTATTTCTCAGGAACCTTCTCCCAGCCCAGAAGTTCGACTTGGTTGGAGGTCAAAGGTCCGGCTTGCTGCTGGATGTAGGCATCAAGTGCGCCCTGGAAAACAGTAGCGTTGTTGATAGCCACACTGAGGGTGTCTTCAAGACCTTGGACTTCAAAAGAAGGGCCGAAAAGGATGTGATCCCACATGTTCTGGCCAACACCAGGAAGATCGGCGACGACGGGAATGTCGAATTCCTCAAGCTGCTTCTTGGGACCAACACCAGAGACCATCAGAATCTGGGGAGACTGGAAGACTCCACCGCTGACAATGACTTCCTTTTTGGCTTTGAGAGTGTAATCGATACCAACAGAGGTAACCTCAATACCAGTCGCCTTCTTCTTATCGTCGAACAAAACCCTCTTGGCCAAACTTTGAGTGTACACCTTGAGAGTCTTGAGCTTCTCATCACGGGCAGCCTTGACAAAGTCATCAGAGGCACTTCGGGTGGCGGTCTTGGGTCTGACTGCGGTTGTTGTGTAGGAGTATCCGAGCAGGCTGCCGCTGCTGAAGCCGTCGATGCTCTTGAGTCCAAGGGAGTTAAGGCCCTTTGCGACAAGGGCGGCCCATGAGGGGACGTAGTTGGCATAGCTAATTTGAACAGGACCGCCCTCGGAAGAGAAAGCGGATGCGTCGTAGTCGGTTTCAATGTTGGGTCCGCGCTTCTCGTTATCTGGAGGGGTGAAAGTCGCGGTCTTTTGGAAATGAGGCATCATTTGGTCCCATCTATAAAATGGTCAGTCAAGGTTTCAGTGAGCACAAGCTGTTACTTACTGGTAGCTGTCATCTCCAACCTCCTCTGCCCACTTAGCCATTGTACCGTTGGTAGGTCTGTGATAGACCAAAAAGTTCAGCTGCGAAGAACCACCGAGAACTTTTCCACGCGCATAGTGAATCTCACGATTATCAGCGGAAGTCTGGGGCGTTGTAGTAAATCTCCAATCCCTCAAAGGATTAGAGTCAAGAAGACTAGCACCACTGCCAGCCGTAACACCACCAGGCGCTGTAGCAAGGATCGGCTTAGCAATCTCCAGAAAGCCTCCAGCTTCGACGATAGCGACACTGTAGCCGGCCTTGGCCAAGCGATAACCGATGGTGTTTCCTGCAGTACCACCTCCTACAACGATGTAGTCATATGAAGCATCAACACCTGGGATACCACCCAGCTCACCGAGGTGTCCAACCTTGAGTCCATCGCCAGCGTAGGCAGATTGGACGATGTGCTGTAGTGGATCGAGAAGGGTGCTGATGAAGGGTATTTCGGGACGAGCAGCGACACAAGTCGAGAGGCTGATAGCCAGGGACAAGGCTGAGGTGCAGCGCATGACAGGCGATGATCAAGAACAAAAAGAATGATGACTGTACACCTTGACGGGAAAAAGCGGCTCACTAAACTCTTATACTTAAACTTAAATACCTTGACAACCTGTCAAGCATCTTCCTTGCCGTGTGCAAGTCCCGCCGTCTCACCTGAGCGGGCAAGGTGTCGGGCATTACAGAACTTAGCATGAACAGTTGGTTAGTTGGTTGGCTCTTGAGTCAGGTGCAATCCATGTTCTTCAGCAGGCCGAGATAATTAATGTCTCAGGGTCTAGGAAGATAACAGGGATCTGTAGCCAATGCCATGCGTTGCGCAAAGCCACACAGGGCTTTCGACAGAGTGATTGTCCGCCGATCTTGAGTTCAGATGATCGGGCGCAGAAATAAATGATTGAGTTTGCCATGTGAGTGTGAAATGTGACTGTGATAAGCGGGATCGTTTCGAAGGGCGTCTTCGATAACCGCTTGCCACGTTACAAGTCGATGCATCATGCTTAGTTTTGGCTCGTTCTTCAATCCACAAACGGTTTCTCTAGTGTATAGGAGAAGTGGAATATAAAACGGTGAGCCGGTTTCTGGTGACATTCGGGGACTAAAGTGCTGACCATAATAAGCGGCCCTTGCCCAAGAGGTAAGCCCGTCCGTCGTCTTCAGCTGCGCCCTAGTTCCCCGAGCACGGCAGCTCTGATCACCAGTACATCCGCAGATCCCGTCGAGCAATTAATCCCTAGACCAAGACCTAATGCACAGGCTGTGGATCACATCCTTTTTCGCATGGTTAAGAGCGAGTATCATTAATCTCAAACAACCGCATATCCGCTTTTGATCCTCTTTGTTTTATACCCGTCAAGGTTCATCCCTTTCCTCCAGGTATAAGGTTCCATATAGCATTGAAGAAAGAACGGATATAATCCCCGCTGATGCCACTAAAATTAGTCAGTTGATCCGGAACGACACCCGCTAGAAATTGCCGCGTTGCAGATCCCTTCTTCGCTAAGCATGCTAAACAGTTACTAAACAGGGGGCTGGCTAGCCCAGAAGGGTTTTTACTTGCGAAAACAGGGCAGCGACTCATGGAGTTTCAATGTCACCTTCCGCGGAAGCTTACAGGTGCTGAACAATTAAACTGGACGTGGTCGCATTGTCTGAGCCCTAACTCATCATTGAGCCAGCAGTGAGTGGGTGGATTCTCAGCTGATCTCGGGCTATAATGAAGATATCTTATGGTTATATATACCTGGGGTAGATCGTACTCGAATATGACGGGGATTGGCGACAATGCAAGCCTCGCTCGGTAGTGGAAAACTCCGGCATTTACCAGGCGAAAGCGGGCATTTGCAAGGACAGCTAATCTGAGTCAGTTTATATGAGCATTCTAGCCCTCACCATCCTGAACAAGCGCTCATCTCGTACTATTCATCTGCGATACCGCGTTTTCACTCATTTTGTGGATGTTTACCTTATAGATACGGGCTTGCTATTTAATTATAGACGCTTTAGAAGAATGCGACGTTATGATGGATCGAATACTACTCGATAACACCCACCGTTAAGACGATATATTTAGCAACACTCTTGCAACAAGCTTCATGGATGGCATGCCTGTAAATATCACTGATAGTTATTCCTCCAGTGCTGAAGATGTTGAACAGGGTTTGTTATTTTCGCTATTTAACTCTACTAACCACTTATTGAGATGCTCCCTTGAAAGCCTTACGGTTAACGGCTGTCGTCGGCTCCCCGGAAAAGTCCCCATTCTCATCCACGACCCGCATAATATTCTCCATCGCCATACGTTCAAAGTTAATTCTCGTTGTTACAGCAGCTCCTGCATTATGACATGTCAAAATCACATTATCCATCTCCGCTAGCTCTTTAGAGACCTGCGGCTCATGGTAGTGCACATCGAGCCCAGCAGCTGAGATCTTGCCGCTTTTCAACGCCTCAATCAGAGCTTCTTCGTTGACAATCTGTCCCCGAGCTGTGTTGACTAACCGTGCGCCATCTTTCATGGCAGCGAATGCTTCCTTGTTGATCATGTCCTGGGTATGTGGGTTCAGCGGTGTATGGAGTGTGACGCAATCGGCGATGTTGAGGAGGGAATGGAGGGACGAGTGATATGTTGCCTGGAGCTCTTCTTCAACGTCAGGTGGTGATCTCACAACATCAAAGTAATGAATCTTCATGCCCAAAGCCAATCGCGCCTTTTGAGCAACCAGCTTACTGATATTACCCAAACCGACAATACCCAGGACATGACCTCGCGGGTTATATGAGATTGTCGCGATGAATTTGTGCATTTTGTTAAACTGCTCAGGGTCACAAGAGCGAGCACCTTTCTGTGACATCCAAAAGTTTCGAAAGACTGATAGAATCATCCAAAGAGCTGTGTCTGAAACGGCTTCGTCACTGGCGCCTGCGCCGTTGGCATACCAGATTTTACGGCGGCCGAGAGCGTCGACATCAGCCCAGTTGAACCCTGCACCGGCGGATGCAAAGATGCGAACTGATGGTGGGAGTAGAGGAATAAGTTCATCGTCCCATTGGCCCATCTCGCCGCCGGTCTGGAAATGCGGCCGATAGATTGCTGAGAACTGGCCATATCTAGATATTGTTAGACATGATGATCTCAAGTACAGATCGAAACACGTACTTGTTCTCTTTCAAAGCCTTGATGAAAGACTCGCGATCGGGCTCCTCGTTCGCAATAACGTCGAATCTGTTTTTGAAAACGTTCTCATAGAACTCGCTATTATACTTGACATCCTCGCCCAAGCGTAGGACTATCGGCTTGCCTCCGCCCATGATGGGAGGATATTCGGTACGTTTTGGTTAAGTTTGAGGTTAACTAAGTAGTGACGATGACTTCAAAATCGCTCCCAGCATAATTGGGTAAAGCGCGTAAATATGCTGTTCCTTGTGGACAAGACTCTTTTCCATGCTCAATATGCTTTTCCGCCAATCGGTGGATCGCCTGACGACGGATATGTAACCGCACGTAGGATCTGCTTACAATGAGGGGTAGCGCAGCAACGGCCTTCAGCTCTAAGGCCGATGGTGGTTTTATTGTGACTGGGCCTCGGTCCAAAGTACGCCGATGGTCAGACCGATGTTTACTGATTGTTCTGTGGCCCAATAGTAAGAAGGCGCTCGCCTTTCGTTGGTCAGAGTGGTGGAACTGCATTGGTCTGTTCAAATCACCACTGCCATCACCCTGAGTTCCTTGTCCATATTGCACAACACCAGTTGTTCATGAAACAAATAAAACTATAGCATTATTCTCACAAGATCAGGTAGGCTCTTTCAGGACCCCAGCTTCTACCTGTTTACTACTCGAAGCTGTGACTTCGAGCTCCCTTCCCTCACATGCATGGCCTTTGCTCACGCTTTCACGAAATGTTGTCTTGACACAGACCAGACAAGAAACAGCAATGATGACACACCTACCTGTTATCTCCGGAAACAAGATGATTCAACAGAAGGACTTCCAGCCGTCTAATCGGCCTTCCGTCCTATTGGATATTCCCAACCATCAGACAAGGATCAACCACTGCTACCCCAGGTTTACCCCACGTTCCTCCCTGCGAACAAAACGGTATACGATCGTCTCTGCTCCACACACTTCGGCTTCTTGCTTCCGATATAAAATGATTCGACACGGCAATCGTCTTGTTGTCTGGATAGGGACCTCAAGATGTTTGAGCAGATCAAGGAGTTCTTTAAGCCAAAGGCTACAAAGACATTGCATTATGCTGGTCTAAAGAATAACACCCATCCAACTTGGTACAAGGATGCTGGTCTGCGCAAGAATGTTTGGCATTGTGTTGGCTTTTACTTTGCGGTGTTCTACCTTGGTTTTGATGCCTCATTGATGAATGGTACATTGCACTCTTCATCCTATGCTCCTTGCTCAGCAAGCTAACCGTCTGCTCTCCAGGACTGCAAGCGATTCCCCAATGGGAAGAATACTTTAACTACCCCTCAGGCAACACCCTCGGCCTCATTTCCGCGAGTCTCTTCCTCCCAGCGATTATAACTCCATTCTTCGCATCATATATCAACGGACTCTGGGGTCGAAAGTGGTGCTTGGCTATCGGTTCCGTCCTCCTCATACTCGGAGCCTTCCTTAACGCATTTGCCAAGAACATTGGAACCTTCATCGGTGGCCGAGTCATCATCGGTGCTGCTGGTCCCTTTGGTAAGATCACAGGGATTGCTCTTCTGCAGGAATTAGCGCACCCTCGTCTTCGACCGTATGTCGCTACTGCCTACTACAGTAACTACTACGTTGGTCAGATTGTAGCTGCGTGGTTTTGTTATGGTACGCTTTCGTGGCCTGACACCGAATGGCGATGGAGAGCGCCTTGTCTTTTCCAGGCTTTCGCTCCCGCTGTCGTCCTTGTTCATCTTCTTTTTGTACCTGAGAGTCCTCGATGGCTCGTTGACCACGACCGGTCAGAAGAAGCTCTGAAAGTCCTTGCCGATGAGCATGCGAACGGTGACCTCGACGATGAGCTCGTTCGATACGAATATGATGAGATCTGTCGCGCTCTGCAGCTCGAGAAGGAGAACAACAACGCTAAATATACCGATTTCTTGAAGACTCCAGGTAACAGACGCCGACTTCTCGTGCTCGTCACCATGGGTACTGGTTCAAATTGGGTTGGCAACGGCATCATTGCATATTATCTCTCGCCTGCTCTGAAGCTTGTCGGCATTACTTCCGCCAGCGCCATCGCTGGTATCAACGGCGGCATGGCCATTTGGTCCCTCATCTGGGCCTACGCTGGCGCCATGAGCGCCGAGCGTCTCGGTCGTCGCACACTTTGGATCACTGGTACAGCCGGCATGTGTGCTGTTTACGCCGTTATCACCGGTCTTAGTGGCTCATTCGCGCATAACCCTTCTCATGGCGTCGGCCTTGCTGTGGTCCCTATGATGTACCTCTTTAAGACCTTTTATTGTATCAGTTGGTCGCCTCTGCCTTTTGCCTACGGCGCTGAGATCTTGCCATACAACCTGCGACTCAAGGGTTTGAGTATCGAGTTGAGTGTCCAGAGTGTTGCACTTGCTTTCAACCAATGGGTGAATCCTGTTGCTCTTGAGGCGATCGCTTGGAAATAGTAAGTCATCCCCAACGCGCTCTTGGTAACGAGTACTAACTGGAAATAGCTACATCGTCTACATCGCGGTTATCGCCATGTATCTCGTCCTTATCCTATTCTTCTTCCCTGAGACAAGGTATGTCCCAGTCGGTCTCTCTGATGTCTTGGTCGTACTAACCATCGCTCCAGAAACATGACAATTGAGGAGGTTTCTGTGCTCTTCGACACAGGTAGAAAGGGCGATGCTGCGGCTGCAACGCGACAATTCCACAACAACGATAGAAAGCTTGACGACATGCTTGAGAACGATGATGATGATGACAAAGCGCCGAATGTGTCAAGAGTAGAGCGAGTCTAGATCTGTCAAGACGCGTTTTAGGCTAGATAGTCAATAAGAGACAAAGATTTAAATCAAGGGTCCTATGTCAATTTTGTGACTTGTCAAGAACAGTGTTCTCGACTTCAGAAGACCGGCCTTTTGAATTGGCCATGGTAGCAATCCCAAATCTCACGCCAAGTCGCAATGGATACTGCATCCAATAGCAGAGCCATGCAATGTCTCGTTGACGGTGGCTGTGTATTTTTATAACAGCCTTGTTACCCAGTAAGCTCATGGGGCACGGGTACAGGGTTCACAGCTTCGCTTGAGGAAATACGGACTTGGCGGAAATAGTCTCGACTCTCCGACTCCACAATAACAAGATACGCGATCAATGCTACCGGACCCTGAGACAAAGCATTGGCAACTTCCATGATTGTTTCTGCAGACAACACACAGCTGCATTGGTTCTCACCTAATGGCCCATTGCAGTGACCAGTCTATGCGTCATGCGACATGTCTAGTTCAATGTTATCAGCATCTAATCCCTGTTTTGTGTAAGCTGCACACCAACATATACAACCCCGGTCTATACGACCCCAAGCTTGGCTCTTTCAGGTGGTCATTTATCGCGCCGCCGGAGTCTTTCGAAGCCAATGAGCCAACACCACGAGATCTTACCTACAGAGACGGCTGACCGACCTGCATTTCCCGTCTTAGAGGCGCTTTTAAGATGATGACAAGGGTGTTGCGGGAGGTTATTTAAGGTGATGGCTAACCTCGCTCATTTGACGCCACTTTCTGCAGTTTGTCTTGCGTTTAAAGAGCTTACTTCTTGACTGTTTATTCCTGTAAGCTGATTCGCTATGCTGTCTACCCTTCGGAACATCTTTGCCCTCGTGGCGCTTATAGTTTTGGCTTCGCCAGTCACTGCGTTACCCAATATCAGAGTCTTGCCATTGGGTGACTCCATCACGAAAGGAACAGGGTCAACAGGCATTGTTGGATATCGCTTGCCATTGCGACAAAAGATTCTTGCGCAAGGTGTCAAGGTCAACATGGTTGGCACATTGAAGAATGGAAACATGGTCGATGCACACCATGAAGGTCACAGCGGAAAGCTTCTCTCCGATATCAACGGCTACTGGCAAACCCCCATGAAAGCCAAGCCCAACGTCGTCCTCATCCATGCCGGCACAAACAATATGGACCGAGGAATCGACCTCGACATCGCAGACAAGATCATGGCCGATATCGTCGACGGTATCTTCAAACTCTCTTCAGACGTGACCATTCTACTTGCGCCAGTCATCTGGGCCAACGACGCAAAGATGCAAGCCAACACCGACAAATTCAATCCCAAAATCCGAGCACTCATCGCCGCGCGACAAAAGTCCGGCAAAAAGATTTTGGAGGTTCCGATTGATATCAAGAAAGCTGATCTGGGTGACTCGAAGCATCCTAATGATGACGGTTATGAGAAGATGGCTGATGCTTGGTTGAAGGGGATTCTTGCTGCTGATAAGAAGGGTTGGTTGAAGACGCCCACTCCAATGAAGGAGAGTGATGCGCCTGGAACTGGACTAGGTGCGTAGTGGTATTGATTGATTTTGTGGTAGTTGAATAATTGGATGAATTGGCAAAAAGAAAGAATCGTTTAGTGAACAAGTTCTTGTGCCTCAACACGGGATCGAACCGTGGACCTTGTCATTACTAGTGACACGCTCTACCACTGAGCCATTGAGGCGCTGTTATTGGATGGAAGTTGATCTAACCGTTAGCGTTTATCATCGTGGTGCAAGAATCTTGGTTCTGGCTGTGTCCAGCATGTTGAGATAGACATTCCTCGATCGTCCATGTTATGTCAGTTGAGATGTCTCAATAATTTACTTTGAAATACAGATTAACTTTTCAAATCACTCACTAAGTCAGAGCCCTCTTTTCCGTGATTTGCGCAAGCGTGATCTGTTTGCATCATAAATTCCAACTAGTCCGTTCTAATCCTTCAACGGGAAAAAACAACGGTGGATGACTCCTTGCTACAAATCATCTCATTGGCATTATAAATGAACTCATTTGCATTCATCATTGTAGAAAATATTTCTCCAACGATTCAAATCTTTTAACGCATGCCCATCAGGTATCGCGGACAACTTGTTGTAATCCCGAGCCATGATTTTGCCAGCAATAGGGTAACCAAATCGCGAAGAACCCCGCCCACGCGACAAGACGCGTCAAATTGCAAAACCGATCAGCAAATTTCATCCTCGCCGTTCATTTCTTCTGTGAAACGCCAAAGGTGCTAAGTGTTGGCCAGTCTATTCTATTAGTACGTACTTCATCTTTCGGGAATCAGTCACTTACCCATGATCGTTCGCTGCTTGTTGACGCGTGTGACATCAACCTTTTGTCCAACCGAAAGCGTCTTGCTCATGCCGTCACCATAACAGAAGCCATACCGTCCAAAAACAGGACTGTACTTGGCTCCCTTGTCCACTCTTCGGTCTTTGTTCAATTTCTTCCAAACGGTCCCTGTATCATCGGCCGCCGTCTTTCCAGTCTCATAATCCACGGTAATACTCTGGCATCGAAAGCAATTGGCTGTCATCGCCATACGTACTCCACCATCGAATAGTAACTCTCCCCAGAAGTCCTCAGCAAAGGGTCCCGAAGCGCCACGGACGACAATGTTGGGTCGGAACTTGGTAACGTCCATCGAGTAACCTTCGCTCAGACGTGATGATACTTCATTGTTAGACTCTTCTGTGACAACCAGGTAATGTGCGAGATCACTGAAAGTAATTCGTTCGGGTGGATATGCAAGGAATGGAATGTTGTTCTTCAGCCGCTGAGTGAATGAAGCCTTTTGCAGACCGTCAGAGCTATGAGGAGCAAGCGATCCTAGAACAGCTCTTGAGCCATCACCGATGTAGACTAATCGAACTTCTTGGTCAAGGCGATCAGAAAACCATTGCGAAAGGTCATCCCCCATGTCGTAAGCTTTGGTAGTACTCGTGTGGAGATTGGCTTCGATGATCTTGCGACCTCCCAGAGATGGTTTCAGAGGGAAATGGATGCTATCGTCCGTCTTGTCTGCATTCCATTGAATTGTCACTTGACTTTTGTCGTAGTCGATAGAAGCTTGGAAGAGCGCAAGCTTGAGGTTGTATCCGATGAACATTGTCTCATATTGGGGCTCCGAGTCACCGTCTCTTTTGACTTTCTGGAGACAAAAGGTTCTGTCACCTTCGAAGCCGAATGGGCCAAGACGTGCTTTGTCGATTGCACATCCTCTCAATCCCTTCACTGGATATACATAGAGCTGCAAACATCAGCTGATATGCTACACCTCTCAAGGTCCCTTATCTCACCTGAGTGACTTCAAGCCCCGCCTCTCCTGCCGTTCGACGTTGCGAGAACAAGTAAATCGTCGCGGCAACGGCGGTGCATACGATGAGTGACCAGATTACAGTATGGTCCATCATTGTTGCGTGTAGTATGTAAAATGTTAGAACAGAGTTCAGAAGTCATGCTTCCAGAAGATCTACCAGGCGTCCGGCAAGAATTAACAAATCGGGGTAGCTATCGCGAATGACGTCTGAGGCCGGAAGCTAAACTACAATTGGTAACTTGATGGGCCTTCAACCGAGCGCACTAGGATCAAGGGAGAAAGAAATCGGACACCAACTCCAGTCAGACGTTCAGGTTCCACGAGGGGTAATCAGAATTGCTGGAGGGCTTATTGATGGCTGGCCGTTGTATGAACGATGGTCGGTTCACTGTGCAGAACATGATTCTGTTGTTGTTCAACTCTTCTCAGATCGTAATAACAACCCTGATCTTCAACAAACAGTGACCGCGTAATTGGTTTAGTGGTAAAATTCTCCGTTGCCATCGGGGAGCCCTGGGTTCGATTCCCAGATTACGCATTACGAGGCCTTTCCAGGCAAGCATTTCTTTTTGCCGTTTTTTTGAGGTTGTTCAGAGGTTGTTGTGTGGGCGGGACAGCGGGAGGTTGAGAGTTTCGCCAACATTCGGATCAAAGGGGAAGGAGCGGGTATTTTGCCACGGCGCAATAATCCGACTAAGTCTTCTTTTGTCTCAGTTTAAAAAGGCAAGAGGTGGAAGTATGGGTCCACAGGAGATACTATGGGACTGTAGGCATGTGTTGGAGTTGGCTGTTTGACAACTTACTCAAGTTGTGCCCCATGTCCCGCAGAGTTCACCACCAGACAACCTGTTATATCGAATTCATGTGCAGACTATATAAACGTAATCAATTGAAGAAAAGATATGATAATTGCAGTAAAGAAACAGAAAGGTGGTCTAAGTCTAGGAAAAGGTATAATCAGAGTGATAAACAAGAACTCCCAGCATATGCGTTATGTACAGGATGAACGAAAGCTCGTATACAAGAAAGAAGCAAGAACAGTCAATATAAGTGCTTTGCGCCTCAAAGGCCAAGATCCTTCTTCATGGCAGGCAACACAGCAGCCTCATTCCATTGCCAGATCAAACCACTATTATGACCAGCGAACGCAGCACCAGTCCAATAAGTGTTACGCTCTCCTTCAAGCTGACGAAGATCGCCAAAGAATCCATCGCCGATCTCCTTAGCAGAAACGTGAAGCTCGAAAGGAGCGTGATTGGCGAGCTTGGGGAATGTGACCTTCTTTGGTGTATCAGCTGGTACAGCCTTTGCAGCAGCAAGACTCGCGAGCTCCTTTCGGATGACGGTCTTGGCATGCTCGAGAGTGTAGTCGGCGTTATCGAAGGCGACACCCAGAAGAAATTGGCCTGAGAAGCCTGGGGGAATGTTGTAGCCGTTGCTTCCAGGGATGACGGGTGTATGAGCTCGAGTCAGAGCACCGACATTCTGGAGGTTATAGTTGACTCCGGGGATGTTGGCGACACCAGCGACGTAACCAAGAGCAGAGAACTTGGAGAACAGAGCCTTTTCTGTGGGACGGAGGTCGAAATGAGCGACGTTCTTGAGAGTTTGTGGGATAGCGACAAGGAGCTTGCGAGCGTTGAAGGTGACTCGCTTGCCATCTTGTTTCACAGTGACGACAACACCATCTTCCTTACGCTGGACCTTTTCAATGATCGAGTTGAGGTAAAGGTCATCCTTCAGCTCACGAGTTGCAGCTTCATACACGGTTCTCGCGTTGCCAGATTTGGGAACAATGAATCCGTTGACGATACTGTTTATCAAATCAGGTCCAAACTTCTTGATGCCATAAAGAGTAGGGATCTCATTGATATGGCCAGGATACCAGTTGAACTGAGCGATAAGAGGCAGCAGGGCTGTGAAGTTGTTCTGCTCAGCAAATTTGCCAAACGGCTGGAGAAGCTCCTTGGGTACGGGGCTGGGGACGAAAGTATAGCCTTGGTCGATCCAAGGGTATCTGGGGATGACATTTTTGATGTATGCTTCCATTGCATCAGCTATAGACTTGGCAGTCGCTGCAGCCTCAGAGGCGTCTTGGGGAGGAATGGGGATGCCCATGTGGAAGTCATATTGCTTGGTCTCGGTCGTGGTGTTGACGGGATTACGGAGAGTTGTCTCAACACCAAGACGATCAAAGTACTTCTCGACAGTCTTGCTGTTCTCAAAGAGCACAACACCGATGTTTGCAACGGCTTTTGTCTCGGGATTGACATATGACTCGGCATGGCCGCCGATCTGATCCTTCTTCTCAATCACAGCTATTTTGGCGCCGGCGTCTTTGAGGTGGATTGCTGCATGGATACCAGAAGCACCGCCACCGATGATAGCGACGTCCACATCGACCGTCTCATGTGTTGGCTTAGGAGGTGCAGCCATTGAAGGCGTCGACAGGCAGGCCACAAGGGCGAGAGCAGAAGCGTGGAACTTCATGTCGAGATGAGGAAGATGAAGAGTAGGGAGTGACAGATTTCAGAAATGGAAAGGATGTACAACGCAGATTTATATCTGACCTCGGAACTGACACTCCATCACGTAGATCATCCGGCGATATGACAATATGATTCCTCACATTCGTCGAGCCATGTTTGCTTATTCTAGCCTCGGATTGATGAACCCTGTCACGATAGTTAGACAGCACTCTTAGCTGTTCACTGAATTTACCTTCTGTGGAATCTGCTGGAGAATTCAGGACTATAAATCTCGAAATAGTAAAAATAGATGCTTATTTTATTCCGCTCACGGTATGATTATTGTTGTGGCTTTAGCGATTTGGAATCCTGCTGACAGGAAATATGTATGGTAGATCCGTACTTCTATGGGTCGTCTGGCTAGTGCGCCGAATAAACAAGGTCATTTAACAGGTGTCAGAGTCATGTTATGTTGAAAAAGCAAAACAATCCCTTTTTATTATCAGTTTGGGAAAGGTGTCAAATCGATCGTCTTTGTCAAACTTGGAAATCTCTTCCAAAAAGCACTGCTATGACTTTCATTGGTTGTCTTACGCATACTACCCATGAGCCAGACTGTCGGGCACAATGTCTGAGATCTTGCATCTCACGATTGGGCAGAAGCTGGGCCAACTCACGACGATGCTCTGAATTCCAAGAATTGATCTCGCGACGATACGCGCTTGTCCTCGCAACCACGATAATATCGTGGCTCAGTTAAATGATCAATACGCGCGTTTGAGGTTCGCGGCGTTTCCGACCAGCAAAAGCAAAAGCGATATGACAGGCCGTGCCCATGACGCCATATTCTCGTCGATATTGTGTCGTTTTGCCCAAAACTTTTCAAGGTCTCAGATTTTCGTCAATGGAGATCGGGGAAATGAGCATGATTCGGCCAAGCTTGTTACCTATCATCAATGGATGCCGGAATGATAATTGCAGTCAGCGTCATGATTCATAGCTAACCGAGTATCGATCTTACCTGCGAATATCTGACAGGCAACATCCATACCAGCGGGAATAGCTATGGAACTACCGATGGGTATTGTGCATTCCATCTTGGATAGGTCAACAAGCCGAGCTTCAATGAAACGTGCAGACTGACTGATCGGCAGTCGAGACGAGCAGTTGAAGCACGTGCAAAGCCTTCAGGTCTAGACTGAAAGAAAAGGCTCACTGCGTCCTGTATCATGGTGACACCCTTGCATTTCACGGAAACCTGTTGGTTCCAAACGCCCGATCTTCTGGAAAGAATCGACTTTCACGAATCACAAGGCTGTAGCATGTTGCTGACAGTAGGCCGTGAGGCGGCGCAGTGGACTCAGCCTCCAATTTACAGGGCTGACTCGGCTAAGTCGGCCACTGAAGCGGGGCCCGCAGGTGTCATTGCGCTTCACCAACCAACGTCAGATCACCTAAATGCATGAGCTTTCCATGTTGCCTTGGACTGAGTTATTTTCTTCCTTTTACCATACTGTTTTCTTCAGATCTATCATTTATTGAAAAGACCCTCAAGAAAAACCCTACAATGGACTACGTTCGCGACTTTCATATTTACGCTCTCGGCCTCTGGTGGATGTACCAAGGCCTCATGGCCCTCGTCGACCCCAAAGAACATCTCAACAGCCAAGGCATCAAACCCACTAAATCATCAGACGACTACAGCAGCCTTGCACCAATATACATGCTTGGAGTCAGAGACTTTTCCATTGGCATCTTTGTTGTGGCTCATCATTACGTCGACAACCTAACGGCCATTTTGACCTTGATGGGCATCATGGGCTTCATCAAGATTGGGGATGCCGTTGTGGTTATTGCGGCGGAAGAAGAAAGTACCAGGAAGAAGGCAGTTCAAAATCTGGCATGGGGTACTGGACTCCTTGGGTGGCTTGTGTTTCTGGCGAAGAACTAAGTGTCGCTTGTTGTGCTACAAGAGCCGACTTTAAACAACATCGATCGTCAAAAGGACCACTAGCATGGGTCGAGGCTTCATTAGATGATCCACAAGAGTTGCTAGAATCTCAGATGGCCGTTGAAACATGTCTGTGACAGCTTAACAATACGTACAAATCAGGAGCGGAAGACCAACTTTAAGAATAATGAATGGTAGCTATTGGACCAAAGTCAAGCTTCTTAGACAGCTGTGCGAACCCCCAAGGCAGATCGTTCCACGTGAGGCGGTCACTTTCCAACGCCGTAAAAATACTCTCATAGACATTTGCCACTTCCCAACTATCCCATATACCTTCGCGACGGCGAATCGATCGCAAAATCCCAAGCGCCTTTGTCCTAATTTCCACATCCGGGCAAGAAGCACAGATGGTAGAAAGCTCACACACAAGGTGTCCGTCAAAGGTAAATGATGGCCTCGACTGGGTATTTTCGATCAAAACGATCTCCTGAATCTTGTCAAGAATCATGTGGTATTCCTGTTTTTGGAAGACTTCATCCTCGCATCTCGGCTGGAGAAACGCTGACCATGTAATTTGGAATAGCGACAATAGTGCCATTCTCCGGGCTTCATTCGCGCTTGGAGACTGAAATTGCTTTGAAGAGTTTAACAACTGAAGCCGCGAGTTCCAAATAGAGAAGCATGGTCTCAATGCTGAAAGAGCTTCTAGCGGGTCAGCAAAATCAGAATTTGTACTCGCGCCGAGAAGTAGACTATCTGAAAGCGAATTTATATCAGATAAACAGTCCTCGGCATCGTCCAAGCTCGTAAATGGTACATCTGGTCTCCCTACGTCTAATGATATCTCAGCCAATTCAGCTTGCGGGAAAGACTCATCTCCCGTGAAGGCAGCAATGTTCTTGCTTAAAGATAAAAACATTTTGGACAACGTGGTAACGAGCTTGCGATCGATATGGTTATCGCCATATCCTGTTGTCTCAGACAAATCGACGAGAGCAGAGAGATGGTTCAGTAACGGGTAGCCGGCCTTCAGGTGGCGAACTGAATCGGCATATCGCCTATGCAAGTTCTCGATGCAAATGAATATGGTGCAGCAAAGCAGCGTGATCTTGATGTTCAGCCTTTTGTTCTCGGCCATGATTGGGTGTATGACAGAAATTGCCTGGCTGTACTTTTGACTAGCCTGCATTTCATAGTCAGTGGAATGAGCCATGTTGTGAAGCTGTCCAGGGTATGAAGCCAAGAATCGCTGATGGGAAGCTCCCAGTGCGCAAAGGGCGTATTTCAGTGCTTTGTTTGTGTGGGATAGAGGTAGGATAATGTCATGCCAAACCTCCCTTGTACCCCCAACCATTTCAAGGTCAGGAATTACCCACTCACGGGCGTGATAGTAAAGAGCGTTATCGATCGCTCCGAGCCGGATGCCATCTATTAAAGCTGACCGCAGGGAAGGCGGCGAAGAGACAACCGCATTCTGGTTCCATGGCGTATAAAACACAACCTCGCTTCCCGTGTCATATGCTAAGTGCAAACCACGATGCCCATAACCTTCACATGTAAAGCGATCTTTCAGGCAGCGAAGACATGATGGGCTTGCTTCATCACATTTCAAATGTCGATGCCTGACGGTCGTGTTAGTGGAAGAGACAACCCGAAGGGTTTGGAAGTTGGGGACTAACTTGCTATAAATCTTATTAGTCACATTTTACAGTGAGACAAAGGATGGGAATGGTTCACTCAACCTACCAAGTGATGCATCCAGTCCTCACTCGTGGACCTTTGGCCCGTCGAAGCTTCTTGCGGGGCTGTTCTTGAAGAGCAGGGTCCATTTTGTTTGATCCGTTTGTTACGAGGCGACTAATGATGGCCATGACTTGTATTTTATGTTTTTCTTTTTTACATGGCTGAACTGCACTTTGCCAAGACGGACTCAAGCGTGTTTCAACACGGGTAGTCGATCCTTCTACTCCGCAAATACGAAATTTAGGGGTCATACTTTCATTGGTAGTTCCGTAAGTCGGTCCCACTGACCTTGGATAGTGGAGCCGATCTCTAAGCCAACTAGTGAAAACTCTATGAGCTAGTGGTCTTTCGGTTGTGATGCTCGAATGGCATTTCTTCAACGGTGCTAAACGTTACTGGCCTAGTTACGAGTTGGCTCCTATGTATTCCCAGGCCCACGATTTTCCTCCACTTCTAATGCACGTATTCCTTCGTGTGTTCTTCAAAGGGTCCTCGTATCTATATCTACTAACAAGCTGAATCCATGTTTCCGGGGAATGTTTAGAATTAGAGATACAACCTGGTACGGACTTCGCCGAATGTTGATAGAGGGATCCTATGAAGGAGATCAATTGACGCTTGGATGATCTTCATAGCCCCGGTTTCTATCATCAAACGATATAAAAAGCATAGACAAGCAGTTCCCTTTCTCAAAGCTTCTCACATTAGAAAAAATATCTTGTTGTCTGGCTACCTTGGGCATTCCATTCCTTCATCACGTCCACAATGTTTCAACCAAAACGCATATCCTCCTTCCTACTACCCATCGCCTTGAAAGCGAGTGCACTTATCTTTCTCGTTATTCTCTGTTACCAAGCGTTTACTATGTACAGGGACAGCGAACAAAGCTGGCAACCTCAATTCCCATTTCGTCGCCAGCAAGACTTTACTTCATTAATCAAACCTCATGGAGGAGACAAATGTCTTCCGCCATCGCTCCCCGATATTCCTCACGACGCAAAGATTTTACGGAATGCTTGCAAACAAGTATGGTCGTATCCCGAGTCGTCCCTTCGGATCGGCAGAGTCTCTGCCCATTTTGGGGATGTTCAAGAACATTACCAAAAGGCGTTGCATACCCACGCGCTGCACAGCATGGTCCACAACAATCGTCTTGATGTTATGTGTTCTCCCATGGTTGACTCGCTCTGGAACAAGCCCGCATTCATTCTTTCTCTGCTAATGGATGAGATGTTGAAGCCTCCTTCTCAACGCCTGGAGTGGCTCTTCTGGGTAGATAGAGATACTCTAATACTCGATCAATGTCGCCCTATATCGAGCTTCCTTCCCTTTGAAGAACCAGCCCTTGACGAGAAGACTGGTGAAGGAAACGAAAGCGACGAAGAAGCCGAAGAGAAATTCGGTGGAGAAACACATCTCTTAGTAACAAATGACTGGAACGGGTTGAATAACGGCGTCTTCCTAGTACGTGTCAATCAATGGGCCGTCGACCTTTTCAGCGACATAAACGCCTTCCGTTATTACAGACCGAATGTTTCACTTCCTTTTACCGAACAAAGCGCCATGGAGATCGTCATGAAGGAGCCCAAATTTGAGCGTAACGTCCAGGTTGTCCCACAATACTGGTTCAACGCCTATCCTCAGGCCTCACCAGGCGACTTTGAGACCAAGACGGATACGGAAGGCTTAAAACCCTATCATGCCCGTAGGGGAGACTTCCTCCTTCACTTTGCAGGACGCGGGGGAAGAGATGAACTTATCAATGAATGGACGGACATGCTAGTTCCTAGAGGTGGCTTGTGGCTGCCTGAAGAGGTTCAGCGGAACAACACTAGGGGGATTAGTAACTTTTGGTCTCGATTCGGGTAGTTCTACCGCGTGGTAGTATGGTAGGACAACGGGATACAAATTATATCATTGGAGGATTGAGGGATGACAGGACATGCACTGCTCTAACAGACAGTATTAGTATATAGTTAATTTCGGTAAACCAGTAACATGACCATCGTTGAGGCAAGATTTGATGGTCAAAGGGCGGGCTCTACTGCTGACGTTAAGCAGCTATTCGGGTACGTGTCCTTTTGGTAGATTATGTAACAAATAGGATGTTAATCTCTTCATTTATTACCCTTTTCTTAAGTAATGAATTTCCTTGTCCTAAATGAAGGATAAGCAAACAGGACGAAATCATGGCTCTCTTGTTCAGCTTCATGCAGGTATCACCGAGGGTAGTCAGCAATCAGCAGTCAGCATGGCCCACCCCAGTGTTTTGAGCAATGGGATGCGTTGAAGGAAATCGAGCTGAAGAAATAAGCAAGGAATAATATTACTGCCTGCGGTCGAGGCCCTGATGATGACGCCACAAACACCTCTCACGATAATTTATCCAATTAATGCTTTGGACTCTCGGATAAAGTCACAGATCAGTACGAATGACCTGGTTGCCCCACATGCAGTCGGGAGTCGCGACTCCGCCTTTTGGGCCTCGTCGACGTTGTCTTCACCATACGAACAACTGCCATTTCTACAACTTCGCAAAGATAATTTGGCGGTGGCAAGGGACGTCTGGCTTCTGATACCACGGCGAAGGGCCCTTGAACATCTTGCAAAGGTGTGTTGACTGCCGCTTAGATAGTGCTGAACATGGTCATAGGTCATTGTGCTTCATCCCCACGACTATAAAGACTCGATGGCTTTCCTTTCAACCAGGACATCGCCTCAATAATCTAGATCAATTCCAACACTTCATTACGCCTAACATCGTCGTCTCAAACTAACATCTTCCCAAACCAACCGTCAAAATGCCTTCGGAATTTCTCGGTGGTCATCATTGCGCTCAGTTAGTACCTAAGCCTGGCGAAAATCGCCTAGCTCTCGAGAAGGAGTATTATTGGCCTAATGGCTCTGAGATCGTGGTCAATATGTGGGGGTAGGCCATACTCCAGTCTCGACGTTTTCACGTTTGCTAAAGAGCTCCAAACAGGCAGAGCGACTTCGTCCGGAGCAAGGTCATGCAGGTAACCATCTACACAATAATTCCTATCAGATCATCTGATACATATGCTAATTCGGATCAGTTTGCTAACGAGTGGAGTCGCTATGCGAACATAACCTTCAAATGGATGGAGCGTGACGCCCCTGGTGATTCCGACATCCGCGTCTTCTTCGACCGAGATGGCTACTGGTCGTACATTGGCACCAGTTGCCATGCAATCAGCCAAGATCAATCAACCATGAACTACGGTGGGATGACTGATGACATGACCGATCTCGATTCAGTACAGCTGTTTGCCATGAATTTGGCCACGCACTTGGCTTCATCCATGAACAAGCGTCTCCAGTTGCTAACATCCAATGGAACAAACCAGTAGTCTATGAGTATTATAAGAGAGTTCATGGATGGGACAAGGATGCAGTTGATTCAGCCCTGTTTGCAACTGCGAAGCAGGAGGACGTCATCAACTCGAGATACGACCGAACGTCGATCATGTGAGTTCCATATACCTACATTCTCTAATTTCCTTCAATCTGTTCGCCTTAAGCATTGCTGGTCATGATCTTGTATGCTAATCTGAGCCAAGGCAATACTCCTACGATGCTAGTATGACACTCGATGGTTCCTCCGCACCATGGAACCGAGTCATATCGAACCTGGACAAGGTCTTCGCTATGCGACTCTACCCGAAGGATGGTATCCAACGTACTACTACAGACGGTGTCTACTTCATCAACCGTGAGCGCAACGGGCAAGAAGCTTCTGGAATCGCGTACTACTCCCGATTCGGTAACAATGACGGCCAGCAGCCTGATACCTACGTCGAAGTTTCCAATGGATCTTTTGCTTGGTGGGAGAATGGCGGAGAAGGTACGTTGGTCTCAATTTCTTTCTAGCATCAAACGACCACGAACTCCCAACAACGGCTGACTGCGTTCACAGCAACCTTTGGCGGAAGCGGACATGTCATCAAGTGGAACCTGGCTGATGATGCTGGCCGATCACCACTCTACACAAGAGTCGGATTTGCAGACAAAGAGGGCGAGAAGTGGAATGTTTACCGTGACGACAGTCGTGTCCTGTTTGAGCAGGATGGATGGCAGTTTCGCGCTATGTTCTGGGCCTTTTAAGATCTCGGAACTCAGTAATTGCATGGAGGACATTCAGACTGACGGGTTGAATTTCGTATCTGTCAATTATCTCAACGTCCCACACAAGCAATATAGGTCTAACTCGGCTGACTTTCTACCACATACGACCATACCTACCAGAAAATACGGGATCCCGTCCGCTCTCCCATAGTCAAGC
>JAPFSC010000045.1:0-127018 GCA_030777805.1 Fusarium sp. MBC 364
CGAATCCCCGCTGTTGTATGTTCTTTTTTTGCTCTACCGGGGTCTGCTGTCGACACTTGCAAATGTCCTTCAAGGCTTAGAATATCAAAGATGAAGAGTTAGTCTACGCAGACCTAAGTAGACCAAATCATTTCGTCTCTTGTGCTTCCTGGACTAATTCTTTTGACATCCTGGAGACAGGGTATCGTAAGTGGGCCGACTGAGCGGAAGGTAGATAGCTGTGGGACCTGCCTTCCGCTACAGTTGAACTTCCTGGTGATTTCATAAAGGATACCTCCTTTCCCAAGTACTAACCTACAACCTTCAACCATCACCATCACCATCACCATCATCGTCTTCAATCATGGGGGAACTCCGCCCAGGTCCTATCATCCACATCAACGGACATCCGGGCGTCGGAAAATACACCATCGCAAAGAGGCTCACAGAGCTGTTTCCTCATCTCAAGCTCGTGCATGACAAGCTGTTTAAAGACCTCGTCGATGCCCTTGTACCACGCGATACCGACGACTATTTCAAAGTCTGGGAACAATTCCAGGAAGCTTGCTTCCAGCCGATTCAATACTCTGACGAGACCTTTGACCTCGGATATATCTTCACCGACTTCTTGGCCAACGATGAAGACGGTCGCATTAGCATGAGAGATTACATCCGCGAAGTGGAAATTCCTGATGACCGCCAGCGCGAGTTCATAGCCTTCACCCTCATTTGCGAAGAGCAGGAAAACGTGCGTCGACTTATCTCTCCAGAGCGACGGCAGAGTGGGAAGCTCACCGACCCCGAAGTCCTGCGCGATGAACGCACCAACGACTGTCGGCACGATTACCTTGGGGACTGTCATCATGTCATTGATGTTACGAATCTGGACGTCGATGTAGCGGCTCTTGCCATCGCCCGACGCGTTGGACTACAGTGAGGATAGAAGGTGTTTCTGAGCTGCATCTTCATATTCCTGAAGAGACGAGGCGGGGCGAGCAAACAAATGGCGTTTATGGTATAACTACTCGACTATTACTTTGCAATTACTTATTGGGGAACCTACCTGAGTGTGGAAAGTAGATGGGGACTAACAGAACTTACATCGCTGTTTCGCATGGTTCATAGTTGGAACGAATACAAAAACATTAACATCACAAGTTTGGAGATAAATCATATTCGTGAAAGATTCTGTATTAGAGCGATTGGAAGGAATCGCCATGTCTGTCGAAATCCCCGTGATCATCATCACTCCTTTGTTCCTAGAATCGTATCTCCCGGTTTGTCCACAGCCTCCCGTCCTGTTCTCTCACTCCCCAAACTGGGCAATCAGGTAATCCAGTTCTCCGATGTTCAGACTATCGAGATCATCGATCGACACATCTTTTCCGTTTTTGACCTGCTCAAGCGTCTCTTGGGCCAGTTTGAGTTTCTTCTGGTGTTTCTTGATTTCTGCCTCACAAGATTGTTCGTTAATCATGTTTAAATGAACTTCTTCCACCAGCTCAAAGTTCTGATGTTGCTTTTCCGCCTCGGCCCTCCATTTAAGCGCTCGATCATGTTCGGACTTTGCGACTTCCACTGCTTTCTCGGCCGCAGATTGTTTCGATTGCGCGTCGTGCAAAGCTGCATTGGCAGAATCAAGGTCCAGCCTGGCTTGTTCAAGAGGTTCCCTGGTGTTCCAAACTTCATCTCCGGAGCGTTCAATGTTCAGTTCGGAGTTCTCGCGCCAGAGTTTGAAAAAGTACTCGTCCTGTTGGGAGATTTCCTCTAGCAGCTCGGTGGTTTTGCGCCGTTTGGTGGTTACAGGCGATGTTGAAGGTGAGCCCTCTCGTTTGAGGGGTGGTGGTGAGCTTTCAACCTTTATAGAGGAAGACATTTTGTCGCAAGAGACCTGTCGCAAGACCCGCGCACAGCCTGGGTTTGTAAGTACGTGTGCGTTTGTGCCGATCTTGTATAGTATCCGCCATGAATCAGACTTACCAGTGAGGAGAGACCGGTTCGAGAAAGATGCTTGGGAGAAGGGGGACGGGGAAAAAGCCCGCGATGAGAATAATGATCTAGCTGAATGATGTAGATGAATGATAGAAAATGTTGATGTAGAGATGGAGTGACGAAAGTGCCAGAGGTGAGGGATGCTGAAAGATGAAGGAGGTGGGTGAGCGGGATTGGCCGGCTCTGATTCACAGACGATCAGTGCAGTGTCGCCGCAGAGGCATGCTGCCGGCTACCTTTCCAGATATGCGACGGAGGCAACACGGTGGTTTGGAAACACTCGAGCAATATTTCACCCCCATTGCTTTAAAACATGGTCGCAAACGGTACCTTTACTGCGCATGTTATCTTTCATGTAGAGCCTCACCTTCTCCAGTAAAGAGTTAAATTATTCTCCCAACGTCGACGACTCTACGAAAGGCTTACTGGTAGCAATAGGTTTATATCAATGGCTGTTTAATTGTGTTAATTTCAACTGTACGAATTGATGACTAATCTTCAAAAACCTTAAATACCTAGAAAGGCCTACTGGTCGTCTTGAAAGGTTCACTGAAGTAGGATAATTTTGTGAGCGACGAACCAATCTACGACAATACAACGATTTAACCAAACATACCTGTGCTATCTTTAGCCAGAATATTATACCTGTCGCAAATTTGTTAACAGAATTTAAAATATTGAGATGGCTATCTCACCTGTACAGTATCTTGTCAGAATCGAGGAGAAATGCTCCGGACACACGCTACACCACTCCCACCAAGTTGAGTCCAGAGCGCGTCTGTTCAAAGCCAAAAGGAAAAGAATCTTCTTTGTAAAGTTGAACGATTGTACAGAATAAAAAATTAAAAAAAATCAGCTCCCCGAAACCTGGATCGAACAAGTGACCTTTCGATGACATATAACAATTACAGTCGAACGCTCTTCCAGCTGAGCTATTCGGGGAGATCTCCGTAAACGGAGGAATAGCTATTGTTGCGACGAGTGGCTCGTTTTAGCGCCTATCTAGGGCTCACCTCCACTGTAGCAAACGGCACCGGTGAGCACCGTTGTAACGCATTGATACACAGCAATGGCGGTTTGACGTTGATGCCACGAGCCCAACGGAAGACTGAGAAATGAGCAGATTCGCGTATGCTGAAGTTTTTTGCGTATTGACTCCGAATCGAGCGTAACGAGCCTGAACGCTACGCTATTCACACTTTGGCACGCCGACGGCGACACAGAACTTCAGCACAGGTATCAACGCACCTTGATTGGCCAGAACCCTCAACACAAAGCTCCAAAACATGCCAGATCATGCAAAAAGCACAGATAAGATTACCGGACCTGAGATCCGCTGTCAAATCGGACATTCCCTATTTTCCTAACCTTATCGAGTATAAACCGATGCCAAATAACGGTTTCAGCACCCGCGCTGACCCACGGGCAGGCCGAATCTCGAGGAGCGAAGCTTAGCGAGACTAAACGAGGTTGTCAAATGCAGGAACGACACCAGCTGCATCGCCCGTTTCCGAGGGCTGTGCAATGAACGACCGCAGACCCTTTCTGATACGAAAATGAAGCTTTGATGTCTAACTTCAGCGGATATCAAGAATGCGGTTTCTTATAAAGATAATGCAGATTCCCATCTTTTCGGGCTAGCTAACAATTCTTCAGCAGTCAACACATCAACCCTCTCTTTAGTCTTTTGTTTCCTTGATCAGTCCCTCGTTCAATTATTGTTGAATTCATTCGCTTAACATTTTTTGTTTCTTTTACAACTCCAACGATCACTATCATAATGAACATGTTTCCACGAGACGCAGCTACCGACGCCGCCGCTGCGGGCGCAGATGCAGGCGGTTTTGCGCTGTACCACTACGAGCCTTCAATGGCAGGCGGCGCCATCTTTACTCTTCTTTTCATCGCCACCACTCTTCTCCACGTCTGGCAATTGTACCGCGGACGCTCCTGGTTCACCATTCCATTAGCCGTGGGTGGTCTATGTAAGAATTTTCGGAGAAAGACACAAATTGAGTCGATGCTAATTCACTCTTCAGTTGAACTTATCGGATATGCCGCGAGATGCAAATCCTCAAACGAAACTCCAAACTGGACCTTGGGTCCTTACATTATACAAAGCATCTTCCTACTCGTCGCACCAGCTCTTTTCGCCGCTACAATCTACATGGAGCTTGGCAGAATCGTCCAGATGATCGATGGCGAGGGAAGGGTCATGATTAGCAAGAAGTGGATGACCAAGGTCTTTGTTACGGGTGATATCTTGTCTTTCTTTCTGCAGGGCGGAGGTTAGTAAATTTCGCACGAGTTTACTCAAACTTTGGCTAACTCTGTTACAGGCGGTGGCATCCAAGCCTCTGGTACACTGGAAGCCCTCGACACCGGATCCAAGATCATCATTGGAGGTCTATTCGTGCAGCTCATCTTCTTCGGCGTTTTCGTTGTCATCGCCATCGCCTTTCACCGAGCTATCGAACAGAACCCAACTGGCCGATCGACCAGCGGCCTTCCTTGGAAGAAGCACATGATTGCGCTCTATGTTGGCAGTTTCCTCATTATGGTCCGATCTGTCTTCCGAGCCGTCGAGTATCTGCAAGGTTTTGATGGGTTCTTGCTTCGTCATGAGGCTTACCTCTATGTTTTCGACGCAACACTCATGTTCTTGGTTATGGTGATGTTCAACTGGATTCATCCTTCTGAAATTACGAATATTCTCGAAGAGCGTAGAACAGGCAAGGGATACAGCATGGGGGCTTTCACTGAGTGCGCTTAGAGAATTAAGCAGGAAAGCTTTTTGGTAGAATTATTATCTCGTCATTTATTACTTATTGTTTAGACCAACAACTTCAATAGGCCAAGCTATCCATTCTCTCCAATAAGAACCCAGCAGATCAGATACCACTTCTACAATATCGTAGCCCCATCCTTCCATGAACCAAGAATCATTATTGAACCGATGTAAAAGCGCACCGTAGAATGCATACAATATCAAAGCAGGTGGCTGTCTCTGCCGTAACAGAGTAAAGTATGACTCCGGGGCAAACGGCACCAAAAGAAAGGCTCCCTGCCAGGATCTGTTGAATATCTCTCCATCGGGAGACTCGACTTGCCCCAAGAACTGAGCGCTATACATCCTGCAGCGTCTCAAAACGTGCAATGTATCCTCATAGGTCTGTGCGTCAGGGAGATCCTTCCATACATCTCGTGTTTGGCAGAAGTACTGATCTTCGATATGGTTCGCTTGCTCAACATCTAACTCTTCCCAATTCTGAACACTCAAGAGGTCTCTCAGTGGTCCTCCTCTTAAGGTGTAGAACGATGGACTTAAAACAGTTTGAACGCCTCGAAGCATTGGAATCCAGCCAAGGCCTAGAATGCGTTCTTTTCGACTTCCCCATTCTGACTCGTCCCAGAGACCTTCGCCCAGACGTCCTGAGACGCCAAATACGTAAAGAAGATTAAGAGACGACCATGCGAATAACTCGTTAGCTGTTTCGTCATTGGCGTGTTTCAACGCTTCGTTGAAGCCCTGTAAGCTTTGATTGTGATATCGAGATGCTTCTGCTGCATGACTAAGTCTCTGCTCAGGTTCGAGGTATGCGATATGAAGTGCTGTAAGACTGAGCATAGCTTGCATCACGAAGGGATGTTTGAATGCAATCTTTGGGAATTCGAGTTGGAACGTGAGCGACAGCGCTGAATTCTTGTATATGTGGTGACATGTCGAAATAGTCCAGTGGTGAAGGAGTGCCATATCTCTCACACCGTATGTCGATTCATTTGTGTGATCTTTGAGGATAGATGAGACTGTGGTGGATGAGATGCCGGGAAGTGGTGAGACATGCTGATGTGGCGAAGTCGCATGGCTTTGGTGCGCTGGTGAAGGGTCTGCAGATACAGACCTCGCTTCAGGAAACGGGTATTCGCATTCTGCACCTCGTCGCTGACAAGCGCGACATTTCGGTCGTTCTTCAGAGCACTAAAAGTCAATCAGCCAGCCATCAGAGGCATTAGTGTAGCTTGGGATTACCTTGACTCGACGTCTTCTGCAATCATTACACCCAGTCTTGACTTTTTTGTGACCCCGACGCAACTTGGCACCCAGTCTTGTCTGACCTACGTCATTGTCTGATTCGTTCATGGTGGACAAGCGATAAACGAGGAAGAAGAAAAAAAGTGCGGAGCTTTAGGTTTTGATCGCTGACGGAACGAGGTAAATAGGAGGAGCGAGGTCGGACGCGGCCTGAGCGAGATACAGATTGCTTCTAATTTCGCCGATTGGTAGCGGTGGTCCACTAAATCGCCTGCCCTAAGCTAAGAACAGTTACCGTCGGAATGGCCCGAGGTGTCGCTATACGAGGACTTGAGCCAGAAGGATGACCGAGCTACGATAGCAGAAACGTTGTCCTCGAAAACTTAGACAGCCAAAGCAAATGACATTTTAGATAAGATAAGGCGACCGAGACATCTTGTCTCCCATATGTTCCTGGTCAATTCTTCTGATGATCTGATGCTGGGTAAACCGTTGAACATCATCATACCAAATGGCAATTGATGTCTGTGAAAGTATAGAGATCTTACTGATATTTTATCTGAATGACTAACAATCTATTATATTAAAGAACAAATAAAAACGCAGTAACTGTGAAACGATGGAAAAGCTACAACCAAGACTATTGGTCATCTCCGTCTATCTACTTCGTCCGTCTATGATCGTCCTCGACTTCAGGCACTTCGTACGAAGACAACTCCGTGTTCTCCATATCAGAACTCTTGACATCCTTTTGAATTGACTCGACATACCAAACAACTAGAATCACCATAACCAGCGCCATCAGAATAGCATCAAACACATATAAGAAGATCTCATGCGAGATAAGATACCCATCGTTGCCCTGGAGATATTCCACCACACGGAAGATACTTCGGACGAGGATAAGAAAACTCGATGCATAAAGGACGTATAGATATCGCTTCCAGGGGACGTCGCCTCGCAATGATTCGGGGGTTGGGAATTTGAGAAGGCGGTAGTGGAATAGAACTGAGGTGACGACGAAAAAGCCAAAGACAACGATTTGCACCAAGAGACCGGCGATGATGATCTTCTCGCCTATGTTGTAGAGATCCAGCGTTCCAGCGGATTGGATGCCACCGCCGCCCGCTTGTAGACTGAATGCGATGACGTCGCCCGTAACGAAGATGCGTGTAACCCATTGGACAGGTATAATCGAAAGGTGAGACGCGCCGACGGTTCGAATGAGGCGACCGAGGATCATGTAAATGGATGCAGCGAAAAGCGCGGGCGCGACGAGGATGGGGATGGCTTGGAGGACGAAGCCGCCAACCGAGAGTTTATCGAAGTGACTCCATATTCTACCAGCGTAACCGACAGTCTCGACTAGATAAATCGTTAGTAAAATGCACGAGTTGATGTTGTAAGAACAAGACGTACAGAGACCACCGATTGTAAATGCAGTGAAGTAGTATGCTCGTACTCGGAATAATCGCCATGTATGCGCTGCTGTAAGAATGGCGAAAACAACCACGCTAACGATGGCTGCCGGCAAGGATGGGTCGTAGCGGTAGAGCTTGAAGTCGAATGCTGCTGCGTCGTAATCGGCGGTGTAATCGGTGTCGGCCATGGTGACTGGATTAATGATGGTGAACATGGAACATAACAAAAACCAGCAGGCTGTTGCAATGTTTTATAAACGTCGACTACTTCGAGGCCAAGGCGCATTTGATGGTGGAGTCAGTGGCTTAGAGGAATGGCGAACGTGAACGAGGTTGAGCGAGGTTAAACGAGAACTGTGTACGAAGCTAAACGAAACTTTACGGATTGCAGATTTTTACTCCACCACTTTAAGATTGGACGAGATGAAGCTTGTATCGGAGTTAAAAATAGTGGTGCACAGCCTAGATCAATTCTCCGATTACGACTAAATCTACCAGAAGATACCCTGTTCCAAATTGACCTGTTCTTTCGATATCGCAGGGGGACAAAGCACCACGATCCCATTCTCCTCATCTTCCTGGCCGGGAATAGGCCCATCAAGGTCCAGCTCCGCCATCAACATTCCAACCTACACATCATGAGTGCTCAATCATTCGCCGAAGAATCTTAACTTACCTTGCCAACGGTTCCTTGATTCACTCCAGAAGCTCTCAACGTCTGCGCCAACCGCACAGCCAACGACGCAGCAAACATGTTCGTCTTTCCGACCTCGGTCATCACGCTCATAAGCGCTGTGAAGTTATCTTCGCTTTGACGATTACCCGTCGTCAGGAAATCCGTTAGGAAGAATGATGCTGCGATGAATGTGGCGAACGAGACAAGAGGATTGCGGAATCTGATGGTCAGGTCATTGACCAATGCGACAGTCATCATAATCTGAAGTGCAGACTCCATTACTCTTGAGTTTATATGCGGAAGTAATGACATATCCATCTGCGACCGTGTCGTTACCGCGCGGTGAATACAGATCAGAGCTGTATGTAACTGGAGATTGATAAGAACTGCGGCAGGATTATCCATGTTCTCAGGACATCGCAGATCAGCGGGTAAAGTCGCAAAAGCGTTGGTAACTGCTTCATCAAGCTTTTGTAGTTGGGTCCAGTCGTTGTTATCTTCATCTTCCTCGCTCGCTCTTGAGAAGTTGAAGCATTCGTTAAAGAGGTGGACGGCGACGACTCTGCAGGCGCTCGTGGAGAGCTCGAACATGCCTTGACCGAGGGCTTGTTTGAGGGTTATTGTCGGAACTGGGGTGCTGGAGAGGAAAGCGTCGATGGATGTTGGTAATCGCGTTTGTATCTATGTGCGTCAGCTCAAGCTGAATTAGTCGAGAGGGAGATACGCACACTGCGCCAGTCCATCATCGTAGGCCAACCACCAGTGCTACTCGTGATCCGATCAGTCGTAAAAATAATCCAAAATGTGTTTCTTCGCTCTTCCTCTTCTGTAAAGTCCGCGGCGACTGGTAACATCAGACCAGCAGCATTCTTACCATCCAGACGGTGAAGTCCAAGGATGTGTCCTAATCGGATGGCCCGGGCTATACTCATTGATGCTCTTGAGAACCACAGGTGTTGGGCTTCGAAATGGGCGATGAGAACCCAAGCTTGGCAGTGGGCTAGTGTGATTTGTTCGCTGTCGCTCTGTTCATGATATCAGCCCTCTTGTTCATGAGTCTGCTTTGATGGCTTCTTACTTTCATCTCATCCGCCTGGATATACTGCCTTGCTCGCACGTAGAATGCCTCAGCCATATGTCCATACATAGACGATGCACTTGCTCCAGCCGCTAGAATGGCATATTGAAGACACATTGGCGGTTGCATGTGTGTTGGTCTGTAGAGAGAAGCGATGTATCTCTCGCCATGGATCATGAATGAGTCGGACTGGAGTTTGGTGAAGTATATAGTGGTGCTAAAATCAGTCAGTCATTGCCTCATCAACAGGGCATGTCAAAGATAACTCACAGCTCATCAATCAAATGTGGCGGCGGCAACCTCTCAAACCGACCAGTGTCAATGAGTTCCGTACTAAACGAGAACTCAGGCGGACTACTCTGCGACTCCAACCTCGCTTCCAAGTCCCCTCAACAAGTCAGCATCTTGAATCAACTATCAAGCCTCGACTTACTGATTCGACTCTGCATATCGCGCAACTTTGGTCTCATGGCCGGATTAATCACGGGCTTTTTCCTGGCGGATGGATAATCGCATTTCTCGCCCGTCTTGGCACATCGACTACATTGCGGAAGTACTTTGTCGCATTTCAGTTTTCGAAATCTGCATAGTTGACAGGACCATGGTGATAGTGTGCCCAGGTCAGATTCTGAACCTGAGGGTGCTTGGGGAGAGTGTGAGGAGCGGGAGCCTTCGGACATGGTGATTGGTGGAGTATGTCCGGGTCTTGGCGAACGTCGAAAGGTGGTTTATGCGAACTTGTTCTGCACATACAGTCTCGGCCGTCTGATGGAACTGAATGAGGTTAGAAGATCAATATGTGAGAGGATGAATATGTGAGTGTGTTCTGATAATTGCGACAGATTGATCGGGAATTGCGGGGCTGTTGAGATGTCAGCATGCCTTCCTATTCTGGGTTACTCTCGAAGGATTCCCTACAGTAAGAGTGAGACATGTTCGCGGAATAAGCACGGATAAAATGAATTACGGTCATTTTTGTGTCTAAATAGGGTGTCGCTTTCAGTACAAGCTTCCTCTCTAGACGCGACGCTGATTCTTCTGGATGCGACAATCATTTACCTTGCCAAAGACGAGTACCGGAACCCGACACTGACATGGCCAACGTACAACAAGAGTGGCGTCTGAGATGATCTACCAATTAGAGGTCGTTTGACGAGCTGAAATGTCGGATAAGAGTTTGTCCGATATCATCTAGTCCGGATACGGTAAGCGTGCTCTCAATGATCACAATCAGTCGTGCGAGGAGAGGCCCGGGAGGGGGTCAAATTTGCAGTGCACTTTATGATCGGCTCGCGAGCAACAGACATGATGCGAGAGTCGGCGAACGACTTATTCATCTTTGAGGTAGTAACAACGAAACAATTCAGATAACCACTTCATCCCTTGATGAAAGAGTCAGGATTTCGGTTGTCAAATTTACTTTTAAATGTCTAAATTACAAATATCCTTGTGGACATTTTGACTGGCGGATGGTCTTCAACCATATTAGTTATAGGGTATGTAACTGAGCGAGAGCTATTCTCGCGTCGCGTCACGTCACATTCTCGAACCAAATCTCAGAGACGTAGAAAATATTTATTTACGAAGCAATCAACCTCACCCCTTTGGTCCCAGCCCTACTCCAATTCCTATATACAGTTGTTCTCCTTCTTAGATAGCCTGGAGACCAGCAACAACACCAGCCCAAGTCTCGCGGACAGTAGGCTGGATCTGGCTAGCGGGCAAGCTGAAGCCGTGGGTGCCCTTGTCGCGAAGCTCAATGGTGTAAGCGTACTTGGCCTTGGCAACACCCTGAACGTAGTCGATGCTGTCACCAGTGGTGGCGTACAGAGCACGGCAAGAGTTACCGGTGGTGTAAGAAATACCGGACTGGCCACGGATACCAGTGTTGATCTTGGCAGCGACGGATGAGAGGGCAGTCTCCTCTGGAGCGACGACCTTGCAGTCATAGCCGTAAGCTGTGAAGGCGTTAGTATCAAGATAGAGCAGGAGGGTTTGGTGGACTTACGCCAGAGGATGTACTGTCCGTAAGAGTGGAAGTCAACGTAGAAAGAAATACCACGACCAGCAGCAAGAGAGTCGATCTGGCCGACGATGGCCTTGTTCTCAGGGCTGTCACCAGCGGCACGGCCCTTGAAGGTCTCGTCACAGGGGTTGGTGGAAGCACCGCCGGTAAGCTCCCACTTGTAGGGCCAGTTGCGGTTGACGTCGCGGCCGACACAAGAGTTTCCGGAAACGGTTTGACGGTTCTTGCGCCAGAGGCGGTTGGTGGTCTGGGTGTAGACGAAGCCTGAAGTTATTAGTTAGGCTGGTATGGATGAGAGTTGGGTTTGGAACTGACCATCGGGGTTGACAATAGGAGTGATGTAGAAGTCGTACTTGTCGACGAGGGCCTTGACGGCAGAGTCGGAGGCGTACTTGGTCAAGAGCTGATAGGCCATGTACTCGGCAGTCTACAGTCGTTAGTCATCTGCAACAAACTAGTGGATGATCTTATCTTACCATGGTGGCGATCCACTCACGAGCGTGGACAGTACCGTGGAAGACGACAGCAGGCTTAGATCCCTTGCCTCCACTTCCCCAGATGTGGATACCAGTCAGAGCACGACCCTGGAAAGAGTTGCCAAGAGTGAAGACCTCAGATCGGCTAGGGTAGCTGGTCTGGAGGTCGGTGAGGAACTGGATGTGATCAGCGTAGGGGTGGTAAGCGGTGAACCAAGACTCGCTGGGCACTGCAACTTGTTAGTCTCATCCACAAATTCTAATGAGTTTACTTACCAGCGTAGACGGTGGAGGTCTCTTCCTTAGCAAGGACAGCACCGACATCCTCAACCAGAACAGTCGCGTCAGAAGCAATCTTGGTGACCTTGTCAACGTTCTCGGGAGAAACGACAATGTCAAGCTCCTCTCCAGCACCGGGGTTCAAGATGGTAGCGGCAAGCTTGTTGATGGCAGCGAGATCCTGGTCAGAGCCCTTAGGGAGGGTGACACGCAGGCTTTTGAAGCCATTGTAGTCAACCTTCTTGGAGCTAGGAACAGCCGTGGCCAAAGCCAGAGGAACAAGAGCGAGAATGAGGGACTTCATCTTGACAACAGCGCACAAGTGGTTGAGAGAAGGTTGGAAGAAGTGCGGGGTTGAAGAGTTGTGAATATTGGCGTATACCTTATTTTTATAGTTAATCTCACCCGCCGATATGACGATCGTCCAGATCATAAGACACGCTATCGAGAACTTCTGTCAATGATGCCATCTTGGCCTCGGTCGAAAAAGGTAGGTAATTAATGTGATACCACCAAGCACGGAAGCTCCCATATCTCCGCAAGGTACCTTTCCCAAACGGGCAGCTGAAACCCCTGTGCCATGGTTGCATTATCTTCGGCAGACCAAAGGTCCCCCCCTCTAAGCGCCCATGTCCAACGAATAAGATCACAGAGTTGCACGGCTGTTGAGTCCGCGAAAGGAAAGTGTTGTCGGCAAATGCTATATGCTTAATGGACTATGGGGGGCCAGGATCAATTGAGATAACACCTCCGCTTCGGTTATCGTGTTTCTGGGGTGCTGATTCGCGGCATATTGTGTACCTTGATGACTAGGTCTTGCGATTGGTGTCGTGTTTTCTTGATGCGGATGGTGACGAGATGAGAAGGAGGATATCTGATAAGCTGAACACTTAGTTTATTTCGTCATCTATGAAGAGATTGAGTCAGCAATATTGGGTCTTTTGTTTGAATCTCGAACATTGGAGCTGCCATTCTTGGCATTCTCGGCGATTGAGGCCGTTGATAACGTGCTCCAGACTCTGTCGTGCAGATGCGGCCTGTGAGACTTTGTGCTTCTAGAACACGTTTTGTTTATGTTTAACCAAATCGAGAAGAGGTCGCATGTGCTACCCAGGTTAACCCCACGTTCGAAAGACAACTTCACTATCTCCAAAAGAACCAGCATGCTTTGGTAACATATATTAATAATGGTAATATTATGGTAATCTCATCGCTAGTCTATAGATGCCTCTAAAAATGCAATGCTTGCGCGACAAAACTTTTAATCCAGGCTTGTTGAAAATAATCATGACTGATGGGTCCGGGGTTGAATTAGGACCACGATTCTAGTGAATATGCAAGTTTAAGCGGCGTCCTTCTCAGACAGTTGCCCAGTAGGCTCTTCGACAGACAGACGGCCAGACCACACGTCGATGTCCTTAGCTCGGTGGAGCTTGGTGCCGTACGCGATCTTCCAGCCAATGATAGGAATAATGAAGATAGGAATACCTATGTAGGATGCGATAAAGTCGGCGGTGCTCCAGTTGCCCTTGAGGAAGACGGGGAAACCACAGACGAGTGTAATGATGACCGACCCGATACCACCGAACCAGGCGGTGTATGGCTGCCACGGGGCCTTCCAGGGAAGGGTGTCGCGGCTGATGCCTTGGACCTTGAGAGCGCGGTGGAAACGAATGTAGCAGAAGCAGAGGGTTGCCCATGCGATGAGACCTGCTACTGTGCTCAGGTTGAGAAGCCAGTCGAATGCCTGAGAAGCACCACCAGAGCCGAGACTGAGATAGGCCAAGGGTCCGAAAAGCCAAGCAGTGATGACGGCGACGTAGGGAACACCCTTCTTGGTTGTACGGGCGAAGAACTGAGGCAGTTGTTTGTCTGTAGTCATGGCGAGGATGATACGCGATCCGACCCAGCAGTAAGAATTACCGGCAGACCACGCAGAAACAAGGATACAGGCGTTGACGATAGAGGGCAGAACCTTGATACCGGCGGCCTGGATAGCGATAACCCAAGGAGAACTCTTAGCGTTACCGGAGCCAGATACGAGGCCTTCGTTCCGGGGGTCGACGATGATGCCAATGAGCAAGGCACCGAGGATGTAGAAGAATCCGATACGGTAGGTGACGCGGTTGGCAGCCTTGGGGATCTCCTTGTGAGGGTTGATAGCCTCAGCAGCGGTAATGACAACAGTCTCAACACCGATGAACGAGAACGAGGCGTTGACGAAAGCGGAGAGGAAACCGAGGAAGTGTCCAGACGAACCAGTGATGCCGTTGTAGTCGACCCAAGCACCGGGGTCGTTCCAGTATTTGAAACCGATAGCGTCGCCCTTGGGACCTCCACCAGCGGTGATGACGATAGCGACAATGACGAGTCCGACGAAACAGAGGACTTTGATGGCACCGGTTGCAACTTCAGCTTCACCGAAGAAACGAACGTCCATCAAGTTGATCCAGAGGATGAGAACGAGACTGATGGTGATGACCACGGCGGGAGTGATGTCGGTCCAGTAGCTGACCAAAACTGCGGAAGCTGAACATTCTGCTGCGATGGAGATGGTGTAGCAGTAACCGTAAGAAATAGCGAGAGAGAATCCGACAGAAGGATCAATGAAGCGACTGGCCCAGTGAGGAAAAGTACCGGCAGTAGGAAGCTACCAACATTAGTTTTGATCTCAAGAGGAAACTCATCCGAACTCACCAGTGTTGCAAGCTCAGAGATACTCTGCATAACACTCCAGAGAACAGCACCAACAACGAAGTACGCCAACAACAAACCCGCAGGTCCAGAAGTAGCATACGCCGAACCAGCACCAATAAACAATCCCGTTCCGATACCACTGCAAAGACCAATCCAGGTGATGTGGTACCCCTTCAAGCGTCGCTGCGTAGGTCCTTCGCCGCCGTTGCTCAGCACGGGCTTCTCATCGTCGCTGAGATGAGCGGCGTCCAATGGAGGAGCGCTCTCGATAGCGTCGTCAAAACGTTCAGGCGCCATCTTCAATTCAAACCAATACAATAATCCAAAAGAAAGGTACAATAGCAAAGAATGTGCAAATAGTAACGTAATTGCAGACCCGCTGGTAGTGGTCTTTATAAAAGAATTTGTCCCCCGGACGGGGGGAATTGGAGAAATTGGAGAGTCCGATTGCGCAATTCGAAGTTTTCACTGCTAGCGTACGGTGTCCCCTAGAACTAGTGGGCGATGGGGAAGATTATGGGGCGGAATGCGGGACTTTGGTTGAATCTAGTTTGGTGTGGGCAGTTTTGTTAGTGTAAGAGAAAACTCTATCTCCGCTGGTCGGGGGGTCTAGACGGATGATGGCGAATCAATAGATCATGTTGCGATATTTTAATTTTTCAATTTTCAGGAGAGAGGAATATCGCTCCGACATTGATGAGGAGGTTGGCTATGCGGCGTTGAGAATGCGGTCAATATCCTGGCAGTCGACTCACCGGCTCGTGTAGGTAACCACTGAAGTTGGGGAACTGTTCGCTTCAGAGGGATCTAACCTGTTGGGACCTTGATAGATGGAGCCAGAACCCACATGGCACCGGTCCGTGAACTGCCAAGCATTGCACCATATCAGTCATTTACAGGACATTTATCAGCCATAGACTATGTAACCAAAGATCTCTTGTAGGGCTGAGTAGCATTCATGATACACCCTAGTGTGGCATATTTTAAGCCTACCAATCGCACGCTCAGATACAGTCTGGTTCTCATGTCAATCTGCCTCGAATCCATCATCTCAATCAACAATCGCGCTACTACCACTACTACTCCAACTCCTGATGCTGAAATTATCACTGTCGTCTCCATTATCAGGATCAACAGCATTAGTCCACAAGCGAAGAAGATGACCAATTCCCGAATTTTTGAGCGTTTCTGCATCCGGTGTCCAAGAACGAGATAGCTTCAGTAACTTGTCCACCTCCTGATAAATTTCTTTGGTGACCTTTGGAGATTTCGGAATAGTCATCATATTCGGACCAGGCACAGGACCTCTGGGATATGGGGGGGCAAATGGCGGCGGGCCCCCGATCTTCAGAGTCATGCCAGGACGTCGAAGAGAGTTCCAGTTATGTTCTGTGACGATTGTTTTACCATTGTATAGCTTGTAGGCACCATTCGTCACCACATGGTTGTAGGGACCCAATCGAGTGGTGCTAATAAGTGACTCTTTCAACCACTAAGAGCAGGCCAGTCAGTTAAATGCAAGAGAAAGGGACAGAATATAATTACCGGATAAGTTATGCAGGAGTTGTAAGTCAGGGTGTATCTAGTGTCGCTAGGATCAACGACGTAAATCGGTTTAACCTTGTCCCCGACCCGGAAGTAGCACGTCAACGACAGCTCTGGGGTAAAAGGAATCAAGCAACCGTTCTTCTCGGGCGCGGTTATCTTTGTAATTCCCATGGCAACCAGCGTCATCTCGTTAATATTCTGCCGCTTCATCGAGAGAATCGCCGTGTCAAGCTCGAGGCGATTAGCGGCGTCAAGTGATGCCATCTGGCCCACTGAGTCAGGCTGCCTCTTGAAGAGACCTCGGGATGTGAGCTTGCGTAGACTGGATAAGATGACATCCTCTTCGAAGTCAAGCTTGGACAGCACTCTTTCGCCATGGCCCATGTTGATGATGTAAGCTTCGATGTCTTCACCTTCCCAGTCCTCGCAACGTTCGCTACGTCTGAATACTGCTGAGAAGAAACGACGGATACGCTCGCCGTATGAAGGATCGGCATATCTAGAAGACACACTTGTACATGTAGAGTAGCTATCATCCTCTTCGGCAACGGGGTTTGCGACCATGTTGGGAGTCGCTTCGGTTACTGGAGTTGGAGCCACCGCAGTGATAGAACTAAACGAGAAGTAAGCCCAAGTCAAACTGGGTGTACCCAGATTGAAGACGTTACCTAGCGCTGCTTTTAACCTCCTCATGAGGATTCTCGACCGGAAGTGATGGCTCAGCCGCTTCGGTCCAATGTTCCCGCTTCTTGGTGAAATGTTTATGATACTTCAGCCGACGTCTAGCAATAACTTTCGCAGAAAGGCGCATGGAGCTTTCCTTCGCGTGGTCACCTGGGAAGCGTTTGGAATTCCTACTCATGTCAGTACTATCAGTCAGAAGGCCAGAAGAACATACCTCGACTGGAATTCAGCAATCTCTCCCAGAAGAAAGCGCAGAATAAGCTCGAATCTGACGTGTCTCAACTCCTGTTCGCAAAGCTTGATACGAGGCCCCAGCCATTCCCGGGCGTTGTAGGTCAGAGGGGACTTGTTCTTGAGAGATGAAAAGAGGTGGTCGATTTTCTCCTCGGTCATCTGACCAATGTCATGGTTTTCTTCCTCGTGCTTTGCCATTTTTGCTATAAGGATGAGAATGCCTTCGTAGATGACCCTACACATGGCAGCAAGGGCATTGATGTCGTTGATGCATGCCCGTTTGAAGACCGTAGTGTCCTGTTGGGAGAGGTTTTGAAGCGTGTAAGACGTAGAGCTGACGAACGCGACGAGCCTGGTAAGGTCTAAAAAGATACAACAATTACCGGCTTCCTTCATCATGTCAAGAGCTGGTGCCAGCCTTGCACCCAGCTGGACAGTGCCTTCAACATCCAGAGACGCCATCTCTTGCGCAATGACGGGCGATGAAGATGAACGGAGAAATGAGATTAAACTTAGATCAGGAACACGAGTTGTTTTTATGCTGACACTTGGTTCGCAACAAGGCGTGCTGACTGCTTTTGAAGTCCCACCATTACCCCTCAATATTCAACCAGTAAGGAGGTTTTACTCGCACTTCTGCCTGGTGTGTCGCAGAGAATACTTGTTTATCAAGTCGTGCATGAAGCCATGAAGTAGCCATTGGCCGGTGAAATCTGGTGTGTTGGACTGGACCAATGGTTGTGACGGTTGGGACGGAATATTGTCTTAGCAGCTGGTGTCACCTTAACTGAAAGGGTTACTTCGAAGGCCTCATTGGTTGTATGAGAAGTTTCGGCCCCCAAAAGCATAAGGGACGTAATAACTTCATCACTTCATACCAGCTCAGACTAACTTTCGGGCTACTTTATTATGGTAGCCTAAGCCTTGGAGGGCGACTTTCTTTTGCTCACCGTGTGCTCACGGGAGACCTTGTTGTGAAAGGGTGTCACGTTGAGTCTTTGTGTCGCAGGCTTGATCGGAAGGCTTATGGCAGGTGAAAGGGTTGGAAGAGAAGCACTTGAAAGCGTGAGATACATGCATAGTTATCTGGAGTATTGTTCGTTCTATCTAGCGTAGAGGCTCCATGTTGTGTTGTTTTTGGTAATTGTACCACCGGCGCTCGATCCTACATCGTGATGCGCCTGTATGGACATGTGTTGGATGGCTCAAGGACGCTTCTTTTTGCAATAGCTCATTCCGTACAGTGGGGTATGTTAGGTATACTCCTAGTTCGATGACCATTGACCATCGAGATACCTCTCGCAAAGTCAAAGGCAGTATGCACTGACCTTGTAGTCAACTGTGTAACGCATGGACACAAGATGCCGCTTACCAGTTGTCTTGTTCACTCGGAATACCCTCGATGAGGCCCATATACATCTAATGCCCTTTTTAGTAAGTACAGAACAGCTCAGTTGACGGAGATCATTGTAAGTGTTATGATTATCTCATTTCCAATGACAATGTTCTTGCCGAAAGTTGATTGATCTCGGAGCTTTGTGCGCAGAGCGAGCAGCCTGGAACAGGAACAATGAATGCGGAAAAGATAGCAACGAACATGGATAGAAGGACTGATGAGACGAACGAGGACTTATGGAAAGAACAGACAATCGGCCGCTGTGTATAAATACTTGTCGTCTTCTCAGTCCAGATCTTACCACTTCACTCACCAACAGCTCTCACACAACAACCACACAAGCATTTTATCTCAACTACTTCATATCATCCACAAACAACACCAAGAAACAGCTTTCAGCAAAATCGTCAAGATGTCTAACGATCAGAGCAGCGTTCAGCAGGGCACCAACCCAGATCGGGTCGGCCAGCAGATTTCTCTCCACCAGTCTGATGGTGATGCCAGCACTTGGGTCACCATGAACGTCCAGAGCAACGCACCCATCACAGTGAACGCCTTCACCACTGCCCCAATCACGATGAATACCTACGCCGGCACTGCTATCAAGATCAATGTAATTGATCCTCCTACTAGTGGCCAAGTTGTTAGTCTCCAGAACCGAGAAGCTTCAGACGATGCGTCTGAGGAGGTTGAAGAAACCGACATTCTTTCTGATCACAGCTTCCAACACGTCCATTGGACTCCATCAGGCTATGTCGAAGACAGCTTACCGGTGGCCGAATATGAAACAGCCACTGAGTCCCAACCAGATGTCGAGAGTGACAGCTCTGATGACGCTGGGCCTTGGACACCATACAGCGCTGATTCTGAGGTGTCTGATTCTGACGAAGGGGAGGACGAGGATGACAATCGCTCTACAACCGCTGAAATCGGTGAGCCTACTCAGGGCAATATCTCAGGCTATGGAAGCCCTTTCCGTTTGGCTCCTCATCTGCGCCCCCTTAGCAGCTACCCACCCCTCCCCATCTCTACTGCCTTTATCAACTGCGCTATAATGGGCTCGCGACAGCGAAAGCCTGGTTTCCAACGTATCTTCCTCCGCGAGGAAAGTATTCCGTCAATCGGCTCCCGTCCTGCCTACACCTGGCATTTGCCCGACGCCATCGGTCGAGTTGATGTTCCAGATTGGCAATATGTGCTGGTCTGCATCCAGGAACATCTTCTTGTAAGATTGTCTGGTATCGGAATAACGACCAGACTCTCTCATCGGGACGAGTTCCTGAAGGTCATTGTCGACAATTGTATCGATGTTCAGCTGGACTTGACTTTGGTCGAGTCTGCTGGCTATCGAGTGCTTGCTTGGGCTAAAAAGCCTTCGTCAGGCGATGACATGTGCTGGTTTGATATCCAGGGACGAGTTGTTCGGAAGACTCCATCTTTTGGTTTGGCGTGAACCACGATCCCTCCATTTATGGCTAAGCGATGGAAGGTTTGTGACATGCATGATGATCAAGTCAGAAGAGAAATGCTAAGTGCTGGTCGCTAAGCGTGTCTTTCTACTGGTCATTTGGGTGAGGGTCAGAGTGTGTATGCGATTGCGGAGACGGATGTAGAGAAGGAATCTATCATGAAAGGTACGAACAGAGCTGGAACTCTGGATAGGAGTGACTACCGAGATTGGATATAGAGTACATGGTCTGCCATTGGATGACCTCAATTTACACTCACTTAAACTAAAGACTATTGAAATAACGTGCATGCGAAATGAGCCATGAATTGAGAAGTTAGCTAGAGGCTTCCATAAAAGATGCCTGATCTACAGATCAGTAATTTATCCAAGCTTTCAGCGATCATCATCAAATGTTTGCGGGGTAACGCGGGGTCTACTTCTAACTCAACAATCCACCAATAAGACAAAATAGCTTGCCCTGTAACTTCGTATATAACAGGTCGGTCATAAGAACATGGAGGTCTGTTCGCGTGGACTTTCCCCGCACATTTTGTTGTTCTGAACCGGTGAACACCGGACCGATACGGGCCGAAACACCATTCTTATGGTCATCGACTTGACGATCCCGGTTAATACAGACGGCCTATGTAACGTCACAGGTATCGTGAACTTGGCATACAGGAACAAACATGCGCGCGAATCCTGTTCTGCTGATCGCTATTGCTAACTACCGCGTAGTGATACCGTAGTATCGAACCATGCTATGATCAATGCAACTGAATCGCAACGACTACGTCACGGGAGGGTTTAAAATGACACCTTTCTGGTACCTACAAACGTGCATATACTCGTATTTAAATATCCGATGGTCCACCTATTAGCTTGACTTCCTAGTCGCTACCAAGTACTTCGACCTACCATTGCCGTTGCGGAGTAGACATCATGACTCTATCTAACAAGGCCACCGCCCTCGTGGCCCTCGCCTGCGCTCTCTTCCCTCTTGAAACAACCGCACAAGCCAAGGGCCCCTACGAAGCAACATGGGAATCGACCGACAAACACCACGCCGCCCCGGAATGGTACCGCGACGCCAAATTCGGCGTCTACTGGCATTGGGGAGCCTTCACCACCGCGCAATACGCCAGTGAATGGTATCCACGCAACATGTACGAGCCCGACTCGGATCAGAGGAAGCATCACACCGAGACCTACGGACCGCCTGAAGAATGGGGTTACGAGAACTTCATCAAGGGTGCCAAGGATAAGAAGGGCAACTTTGTGCAGTTCAAACCTGTTCTCAAATCTGAGGGTGGCGAGTTTGATCCCGAGGCCATTATGAAGGTTGTCAAAGCTTCTGGTGCGAGATTTGCTGGTCCTGTTGCTGAGCATCATGATGGATACTCTATGTGGGATAGCGAGGTCAATGAGTGGAATCCTGTCAAGTATGGTCCTAAGCTCGACTTGGTCAAGCTTTGGGCGGATCTTGTAAGGAAGAATGATATGAAGCTTGTTGTCGCGATGCATCAGGCTTACAACTACAATGGCTTCTTTCAATGGGCGCCAAAGGCCAATGACACAAGCCTGCAGAAGCTTCTTGGTCAATTGCCTCGCGACGAGGAGGACCAGCTCTGGTTCGACAAGCACCGAGAGATGCTCGATCATGTCAAGCCTGACATTATATGGAATGACTTCTCGCTTGACAGCCCTGGTGAATGCGGCAGCGCTGAGGGTCCCTGCGCGGTGGATGAGCAGAAACGCCTCGAGTTCCTCGCTTACTACTTCAACCGCGGCGAGGAATGGGGCAAGGAAGTCGTCACCACCTATAAGCACCACGACCATGGCTTCCGCAACACCTCAGCCGTAGATGACTGGGAGCGCGGTGGCCCGGCCAATCTCGTCCGACCATATTGGCAGACTGACGATGCCATCAGTGCTTCAAGCTGGAGTTACACCGTCGGCATCAAGTACTACAGCTCGAAGGCCATGGTTCACTCATTGATCGACCGTGTTAGCAAGAACGGTAACATGCTTCTGAATATCTCGCCCAAAGCCAACGGCGTGCTTCCTGGGGAGCAAATTGAGGTTTTGGAAGATATTGGTGACTTTTTGAGTCGCTATGGTGAGGCCATCTATGATACTCGAGCTTGGGACCTTTACGGTGAGGGACCGAATCAGGTTGAAGGTGGTGCTTTCACGGCGCCTCTACAGGGAAACAGCAGCGATATCCGTTTCACCCGTAACCAAGATGATGATATTCTCTACATTACCGTTCTCGGATGGCCTGAAGATAAGCTTGTGTCTGTCCAGGCTCTTGGCTCAGATACTCTGGTTGACCTCAAGTCTCTCAAGTCCATCGAGCTTCTCGGCGACAAGGCGGGTGATTACATTAAGGTGTCAGACTGGGACCAAGGCAAAGATGCTTTGGAGATCACCCTCCCATCTGAACCTGCCGAGTCACTAGCCTACGTCCTCAAGATGACCTTTGACGGTGGAATTCCCGTGCCTCTACCCAAGGGAGGTGCAGCTGTTTTCTCCGGCGCTGATGCTACAGGTACTGGTGTGTCTCTTGAGGCGGGTACTTTCGATACCGTCTTCTTGACTGAGGCCGGACTTGAGCCTAAGAAGATTGGCTCTATTCTTGTGGCGGAGGGTACTAAGGCTACTGTTTTTACGGGCTTCAGATTTACTGCAGAGAGTAAGGAGCTTAAGGCTGGTGAGCACAAGCTTGAGGCAGGATCTGTTGGCTCCATTGTTGTTGCGAAGGCTTGATTTAGGTACATATTTTAACAGGTTCTTGCCTGTCATTGAAGTAAGGTTTCCCACTCACGTTGCAGCCAGTGATCTGTCATCGGACACACCGGATGTTGAAAGCAGCCGGACGCTGGATTCCCGTCTGTAACTCTGACCTACATACTTTCAAGCAAAAAAGAGATCAATTGCTTCTAAGGGCAAAAGAAAATACCAATCGACACAGGCCTGATTCGAACAGACGCCTCCGAAGAGAATAGATTTCTAGTCTATCGCATTAGACCACTCTGCCACTGTGCCTAAGCTGATTGGATGAAAGAAGATGCCCGTATTTTTCGATAAGAGTGGGAACATGCGGGTAGTTAATCAGGCTTGAAGACTGATACTTAATTTTAAAAAGGTATTCGGGCGATTGGATTACAATTGAGGTGGTAAGTTTTCCGTTGGGAACCTTGATAGCAAGCAAAACTCTTCCCTTTTACAAGGTGAACGCTCATGGTCGGGGAACAAATAAATCCGCGCTTCGGGTGATTTTGCGCCGAACAGCTTTGAGAAGTCCTTGGTTCAGTCATTTGTTCAGATGAACAGACAACAAAACCTTTCAAAAAGTGTGCTACGTGTTTAATACGGACGCCAAAGGCTTGAGAGTACACGCCGTCGTGTCGATCCCAATTCAGATCCTCACTACAGGTTAGCCTGCCACCGGAGCTCGGGGTATTGCCTCCCGATCAATACTCCGATCAACACCACACAATTACTGAGACTTGCAGAACCAATGAGAGGGTTTCTCTTCCTCCAGGCTCGGAGGTCTTGGCATACAATAAAGACATGTCATGATTCAGGAAGGTATACAATATCCTTGTTCATAGCCAAGGTTGATCTGAATACCGTCGCATTTCCCCACAAACCAAGGATTGGATTACGCGGGGTTAGAAGCGATCCAACAATAACCCTTCAAGTCAAACTTTATCATATAAAGCTCACTGTCTATCATGTACTTCCACATTCCTCCCACCAGCACTTTTCATACCGCTAATCAAGATGCGTCTCTACAGCATCATAACAGGCCTAATGGCAACCACATCCGCCCTCACTCTCAAGTCCACCAAACACTGGACAATCGGCACCGATATCCAAGGATCCGAACGTCTCAACGGCGTGAGCTATCAAGAAGATGCGCTCATCACATACGGCGACTACCAATATGTCACCTTCTACGAAACTGCCCCGGCAGGCTACCTCAACCATTTCGTCCGGTTAGGTAGGAGGAAGATCGCGCCTAGTGTTGCGGACTGGGAGTACCTCACCCTTGAGGACTATACGCAAAAGACTCTGGATGGTCATAATATGATCTCGATGGGAATTTCGGGGGATGGGAAGATTCATCTTAGCTTTGATCATCATGTGAGTTGTGCCTCTAGAAGGAGGAGTTTAGCTGACTTTTGAAGGATGTGCCGATCAATTATCGAGTTTCGAAGGAGGGTATCGCGAAAGATGTGCCCTCTGAGTGGTCTGCGGGGCTGTTTGGGCCGGTTGTCCATTCGCTGGATGGATCTGAGGGACCTTACTCGCCTTTGACATATCCTCGTTTCGAGCCTCTCCCCAACGGCGATATGCTTCTTGAGTTCCGTATTGGACAGTAAGTCACTACTATCCTCCTCTTAAGGCTCGTAGTATTAACAGAAGATCACAGATCCGGATCCGGAGACAGCTACATCCACCGCTACAGCTCCTCCACGGGCAAATGGACAGCCCAAGGAATGTACATCCAAGGCGACGACAACAATGCCTACATCAACGGACTAGACTACCTTGACGGAAAACTTTACACATCGTGGACCGTTCGAGAAACTCCAGATGCCGATACCAACCACGGCGTCTACTTTGCATACTCCAACGATGACGGCAAGACTTGGTTCAACACCAATGATACCAAACTGACCAAGCCTATCTCAACTTCTGACGAGAGCACTTTGGTGTGGGATATACCGCAGGATAGCCGTATGGTTAATCAGGAGGGACAGTATATCGATACAAAAGGACGTTTCCATGTTTTGATGAGAGATGTGCTGTCTGGAACACACCTTTACCAGCACTATCTTCGAGACACCAGCGGTAAGTCAGTCCACTTTTCACTCAGAGCCTGAGCTAACAAATTCAGGCAAATGGACAAAGAACGCCATCAACCCCGCCGGTCTCAACGGTCCCGACTTGTACGATCCTCGAGGCAAGTTCGCTGGAGATGCATCAGGCGAATACTTGTTCGGTCTTCTTCCGGACCCCGTGAAGCAGGCAACTGGGATCTACGTGGCTACGGCCTCCAAGGACTTCAAGGACTGGACGGCGCTTGCTGAGATCCCCAATACCTCGACTGAGCCTCTTTTTGACAAGACACGGTTGCATGAGTTTGGGGTCTTGAGTGTGTTTGTGAGACAGGCTGGTGGGTTCCCGGATAGAAAGCTCGAGGTTTGGGACTTTGAGCTAGACCTGTAGTTTTAGATTCCGCACAAGGAAGCCAACCTGTCCTTTATCTAGGCAAGGATAACGTGCCGTTCATATCTAAACATAATCTTAGCGCTGTCCGCTGCCTGTGATCTTATGTCAGATAACTACCCCGCAATTAATCCACCCAAACACAGTCATACCCAACCTCATTCATATATCTAACCCATGGAGTTCCCTCTCTAGCGATATTGCCCTTCACACCAATTTTCATGTTGTCTAAGCTTCGATTCACCATGGATGCGATAGTCCAGAAAGCGATAAAACATACAATGGATATGAGGAAGCCAGCGTCCTCAGTTCCGTGGAAAGCCGATGAGGTCTGGCAACAGTCCTTTTACGGATGGAGTAGTGACGCCAAGAGCTGGCAACCATTGCGCTCGTGTCGAAACTCTCCCATGCAGAAGCCGACGAAGAAAATTGCCGTGTACAGTTGGAACATTGACTTCATGCTGCCTCATGGTGAAGCTCGGATGAACGCGGCGCTGAAGCATTTAGAGGAGCTCACTCGCGAAGACCGATCGGGCGAAACGGCTGTTGTGGTCAATTTACAAGAATGCGTGCCCTCTGACTTGGACATCATCGGCGAGAATGAATGGATCCGAGAAGGCTTTCATCGAACAGACGTCGATACTTCGGCTTGGTCTTCTGGGGCGTACGGCACGACAACGCTGGTAGACCGTCGACTCGACATCTCATCGTGCTTTCGGGTACACTATTCGGCCACTCAAATGGAGCGCGATGGACTGTTTGTTGATATCTCGTCGTTGAATGACGGTCCGACACTTCGCCTTTGCAACACTCACCTTGAATCTCTGGCCCTCGACCCGCCTCTGCGCCCAGCACAAATGCGTGTTATCGCGTCACACATGCACGACAAAGACATTGCTGGCGCGATCGTGACAGGAGACTTCAATGCCATTCAGCCATTCGACCGAACCCTGCACACAGACAGCGATCTCAAAGACGCGTATATAGAGCTTGGTGGCCAAGAAGGCGATGGCAAAGGCGAAGATACGGGAGGATACACGTGGGGTCAACAAGCCCTGCCTCAACTCCGTCAACAATTCGGCTGCTCACGCATGGACAAGGTCTTTTTCTGCGGCGATGCCCTCAAACTTGTACACTTGGAACGATTCGGCGTGGATATTGAACCCGACGAGGAGGAAGCGAGAAAGGAAATTGTTTCGATTGGATTTGAGAAAGCGTGGATCACCGACCATCTCGGTGTCAAAGCGTTATTCGAGGTCGTTATCTGAGACATGATTCGCTAGTAGTACCCGGAATGGTGTGTTCCGACGGCACGGAAAGCGATGATCTTGTCAATATATTGGTTCCTGCATCATTGATTTCTTCACTTAAAATCTAATTACAAGTCTGGATTCTTATGGTGTACCTTAGTTAATGACGATCTGTCTCTGCCGTAGCGCTAAGACCACGGCTCAGTTGACCCACCTGAGTCGTGAGCAACACCTGTTGTATTCTTGACATTCTACCATCTGATTATCCGAGGATCGTAGACACGGAGTAATTGTTCCGTCGGACAAAGGCAATCGAAAAATATAGCGAAAAAAGGAAACCCGTTCGTGGTGGTAGATCCTGTCAGCGCTTTGATGGGTTAGGTGAGGGACTTTAGCGAGGCTAATAAAGTCAGCGCTTGACCGCTTGTAACCTTACTATTTTAGAGCATTTCCAGGAACCACTCACAATCGCTCATGTACGAGATCAACCAAAAGTCCGTAGGATCGTTTATGAATCACCGACATGGTATTGGAACACAGCGGCCGATTGACCCCACCATTTCAAGATCTGGTTTTACTATAAAGATAACTTGGTGTCACCTTGTGCTGACTGACATGCATCCCTTCCACTCTCTCGAGATTGTCCTGACCATGATACAGTCAGCCATGGACTTGGCGTCGCGACCAGCCATTGCCGCGCCATTAATCCTATTCTTGTCATACGTCATATACCAAATCTTCCTCAAACCGTCAAACCTCCCGGATTTACCCATTATTGGCGCTCGCGAGGGCGACTGGTTTCCTCTTTTGCAAGCACGAATCCGGAATTCTCGCGATGTCAAGGCCGCGCTCAACTCGTCATACGTCCAGTATAAGGACCAAGCTACCATCCTTCCTCTGCTCGACGCCGGCAATGTCATCTTACTACCGAAATCTGATACCAAGTTCGCGAGCGAGCAGCCCACCGATGAGCTGAGCATGCATGAAGCTGCCCAACAGGATTTGCAGACCGATTTCACTACCATTACACCTGCTCTGACGCATGATCCTATCCATATCGACTTGGTACTTACGAAGCTTACCAAGGAAGTTGGAAATCTCATTCCAGACCTTGCGGAAGAGCTTGAGCATTGCATCAGCAAGTACTGGGGCACCAGCAAAGAATGGACCGAAATCCCCGTTTTCGAAAAGGCGCAGGAGATCACGAGTGGTGTTACGAACCGTGTATTCGTGGGATATCCTCTCTGTCGAAACGAGGAGATATTGAAGCTGGGTATCGCTTTTGCGCAAGATATACCAGTTTCAGCCATGCTCGTCAAGCTTTTCCACCGACTCCTCAAGCCGATTGTCGCGCCGATCATAACCATCCCGAACAGAATTCACAACAGCAAATTCGAAAAGATACTCAGGCCAGAGATTAAGGCTCGTCTGGCGGAGTACGATGCGCGAGCTAACACAGAACAGAAAGGCCTCAAGTCCGACCGAAATGACTTTCTGCAATGGTCTATCGAGCAAGCCAAGAACATTGGTGATCCGAAGAACTGGAAGATCAACGCTTTATCGGAACGTATCCTGATCTTGAACTTTGCGTCTATCCATACCACTACTTTCGCCGTTACTCACGCCCTACTCGATATCGCTGCTGCATCACCTGAGCTTATTCCTGAACTTCGAGAGGAGATCGAGAGTGTTCTTGAACAGTACGGCGGACAATGGAGTAAACGCGCAGTAGCACAAATGGAAAAGCTCGACTCGGCTATCCGAGAAAGCCAGCGCAAGAACTCTCTCGTCACCGTCGGCGTGGGCCGCTACGTCGTCGCTGATCAAGGCGTAACATTCCCCTCAGGAGCCCACGTACCCAAAGGATACAGAATAGCCGTCCCCGGATACTCAGTCTTTCAAGACCCCGAAATATACCCCGAGCCAAAGACCTACAAACCAATGCGCTTCTACAACGCTCGACAAGACGAGAAGGATGGCTACGTCAAGAGCGCACGCAATGCCCTGCCGACAGCGACCAAGGACTTTTTGGCTTGGGGCTTGGGAAGGAACGCTTGTCCTGGACGCTTCTTTGCGTCCAATGAGATCAAGATGATGCTGGCTTATATGTTGCTTCATTATGATATTGAGCATTTGGATGAGAGACCGAGGAATACTTGGATTGTGCAGAATCGAATTCCTCCTATGAAGGCGACATTGAGAATAAAGAGGGTTTAACGGGTTTAGATATACATCAGAAGTGATCCAACACCATAGAGTAACTCGTTTTCCAACTTGAAAGACTGGCACCGCCACAAGACTAATGCTTAGGCTGGTTGGTCTATGAATTTCGTCCCTTATTCGTCTCTTACTCATTTCTTATGATTTAGCAGCTAAATGTTGTGACAATAGCGCACCATTTCAGAGGGGCGGAAAGAGGGAGCGTCCATGTTGAGACCTCTTGCTGTCCTTTCTCTTTTCTGTTTGTTGGACACTTCTCTAGCAGCCTGATAGGTAGTTGGCGATAGCATGGTTCCTCCTTCCTTTCCACATCAGCAACCGCCCACTTCTCAACCTAATCACGCATCCTGCTCTTCTTCCTCTTCTTCATCTTCATCACTCTTACATATCTACAAAATGACCACCCCCCTTGAGTATCGCTAGCAACACCACCCCTTGGGGTATTGGATTCGAGATATTGACGAGGGCGAGGATTTCTATCGACGTTGGGCCAAATCCGGAGACGGCTGCTATCCAATCACCGCATCCGCAACGTTCCTAATTCGACCACCGTACATCTATCAGGACGATGATGTGATGGTTCGCTTGGCTTTCGGCAATGCTTGGAGATTTTTACGATATCAGTACCCGACCCTGGGGTCTTGGTTGTGCGAATATGAATCTCAGGGCATACCCACTTGGAAAAGAAGATACGACCCTTGTGCAGGCGGATGAACGGTTGAAGATTGGAGATGGTTGTTTAATTGTGTTGATTTGAACTGTACGACATGATGACTGACCTTCAAAAACCTTAAATAGAAGATTGGAGATCCTGTGTGAGCACTGGAGTCATGGTGCTTAGAAAATGTAATTCATGATGGAAGCAGTATCCAAAGCGTAAATATCTTCAGAAAACCTATCTGATGAAGGATCAAGGAATTGAAGATGGAAGAAGAAGAAGAGACCTAGCAAGAAGGAAAGGCAAAAAAAGAAGCTCTGTGCCTAGGACTGACGGTCGTGGCTGGGTTTACGGAGTCAGAATCAGTCTTGTAGGTGCTTTCCTGTCATAGCTTACACTACTCATCCCCCGTCGCAAAGTCTCCATTCTTGATCTTCTCACTGAGCGCCTCGTTAGAGTCAAAGTAAGAAGTGAAGTCTGCACGCTTTTCCAACAGCAAGTCAACCATCATTCGTCCAAACACGATCTCGCCAGGTGGGTTGAGATGAGTCCTATCACCAGGGCCCCAGTTGTAGAAGTCGGCGTTCTGGGAACCAATTGCGTTGACGTAATCTGTGCTTGCTTTGTTCAGCTCGAGGTACTGGGCTCCGACATCTGCTGCGGCGGAGATTGTCTCGGCGGCCCAGTCTTTGAGGTTCTGGACGACTTCGCCGCCTGAAAAGGTTCGTCGGGTTAAAGAGGTGATGAAGATCTAGGTCAAGGTCAGTTCAAATCGGTGAGAGCTTGAAGCAATTGACTTACTGGGGTGCCGCCGGCGTTCTTGATATCATTCCCGATGCTGACCAGATTGGTGTGGAACTCATCCAGTTGCATCACCTTCTGGTCGTTGTGGCCGAATTGAATAGTCACGACAGGTTCAAAGTCGGTTTTGGAGGAGCCAACGTCCTTGAGGAGAGTATCCCAGCGACCGCTCGACTTCCAGGACACGGTAGTGGAACCGCTGACGCCTCTGTTGTCACCTTTAGCAGGGGCCTCTAGGTATGAGAGGAGACCATCACCCCAACCTCCATCGACAGCGACAGTTGAGTCTCCGATTAGGAAGAATTTGGGTGGTTTAGCGGCTTTCGCTGTAGGGGTTGAGTGGACGAGGCCACAGGCGGTGAGGAATAGAGCTGAGATGGAGAACTTCATCTTGCACTGGGATGATCGATGACCGGACGGAAAGTCTGACTCAGGCGGCCTGGCGATACTGGGTCAGGTTCTGTTCATTTCATCCAAACTCCCTTCGTATATATATGAGAAGCCATTGCAAGCTTCAAGACGCAATAGACTGTCCGAAAGTGGAAGCTCGGAGGTCTTGTTCTCGAATCAAGCAAGATCATCCTTGCGGGGTCATTGCAAGGATACCCTCGGGTCAATGATACCACGAGGCTAAGAGTGCTGCATGATGCAGACAGGATATGCATCAACCAGGGTTTTTACGCCCAAAGTTGGTCCGTCACCTCCTCGAAGAGGCTAGCTGCCCAGATGGTGTCATAATCGAAGAAAGGTCGTGAGAGCGTATTGGTCTCTTTTCCGAAAAGCGGCTGCTGATCGCGAACCGCTATATCGTCCGCGATCCCATCATCGATCGAGCCTTCATCAAGCTCTACAACTCGTGGAAGACCGGCGACACTCTCAGAAGCCCTTCGTTTGCGCGATGGGGGTAATGTGACGGCTGACAGACTGTGTATCGGCCCACCGGATAGGCGCTTCGTTCTCGCGCCTTGTAGCAGACTCGAGGGAAGATCGATATCCGTTGGGGGTCTACCGGTAATGAGGGCGTAGTCGAGCGAGAGACGGAGTTTCATGTAATTTCGCGTGACGAACAGGTCATCCCAATATCCCATTGGATTATCTGACGACACTGATTCTGTCTTAGCATATGGTCGCGGCCGCAGTGGGAGCTGTATAGGAGTCGACTGGACAATCTGCGTGACCATACGACTGATGTCTACGGCACCTTCGAATCGCTGGCTGCAGAGGTGCATGGCCTGAGCATGGTATCGTGTCAAGATCTGATCCTCGTTGCTTCCGAGATCATTGGGGGATATCCTCTCATCGAGAGAGCTAAGCATGAGAGGGAAGGCGATGTACGCGATCCTACGGTTTGGTCAGCGGCTGTCAATTCGAGATGGTCGTGGTACTAACGCTGAGATGGGAAGATGCTGGGTCATGCCCTCTTGCACGATATATCTAACCAACTTCGTCGTCTCGGCTGTGGCATAATTGATGTTCTTCCCGATGCCCTTCAGGACAGCATCATCAAGGACCGAGATTCCTTTCTGTCGCTGTTCGATCATCATTGCCTCATGGTTGCCCAAAGCAATCTGAGCAGCACTATACGAGTTAGTCTGGGCCTCTACTAGAGACGTTGTCACTCACTAGGCGTATATATGCACCACGCTGGAGATCAATCTCGTCGAGCGGTGTGCTTCCGTCTTGGTAAGAGAATCGCCCAGGCTTTCGTCTACCACAGTCTTCCAGCCCTCAAGGATCTTCTTCCCCGCCGCGATTCTGATGACTGTTTCGTCGAAGTTGTCCAGAGAATACGTGAGATCGAAGGCGCTTGGCCCATAGCAGACAACAAGCGGGTCTGTCAGAATCGTAGCGAGACGGCACTGCAAGTTCAGAATACTTGCCAGTTGTCGCTTGGTTCTAGAATCATAGACTACCGAATGATCGATCTCATCCGCAAGATCGTCAGTAGTTATGGGATCGATGTTGACATTAAAGCTGGATGGGGTTATCTGCAGTGGTTTGCGGAGACCCAACGTGAGTACCCTGTCCCTCCAGAACAAAGACCACCATAACCGTTTGTTGCCGTTTTTACGTCTCAAGCTGGCACCAGGAGCTTGGAAGTTGTGGGCTTGGGCGACGATGGCATTTTGGATACCGATGGCAAGCCAGGTGCTTCCGGCGTGTGGTTCAACGGCGGAGAACTGAAAGGTCAAGAGTAAAGCCGCTTGAGACTTGGTATAAGCATCCGTCTCTACGCCGAGATCGAACAGCAGCTGTGCAAAGAACGTTAGGATGTCGCGTCTCACGGTTTGTCGGATCGAACATACCTTTGCTCGACGATAGAAGATGTTCCTTGCCACTTTGACATTGGTATATCCAGCGTTCTTCAGAACAGCCGGAGAAACAAACTGCACTTTGCGTCAGTGGGTGAACATCAAAGAAATGGATGTGTTCGTACCGAGGACGCCGCGAATTGCATCGCTTGGAAGACGAGTAGTGATATTGTCGGCTTTCCTCTACCCTCAACATCTCGGCTCATATACATATCCCAAAAGTCCCTCTCGTTGATGAGCGGGTAGTAGGGATGCAGGTATAGAAAATACTGGTAGATGAAATCTTCCTGCACGGTACGCGAGGGTAGGTGAAAACAACGGTTGTGTTCGAGAAAATCGACATCTTGTTCGGGAAGACCATAAAGGCCTTTCAGAGTAAGGAATGACTGCGTTGAATACAGTACTTCAAATTGTGTGAATGTGGGTGAAGGTCTATCCATGTTGGATTGAACAATAGCTTGGCATTGATGTTTCAAGTGCCGAGGAGGAGCATGCAGTTGGCAGGTCTTTCCTTTACAGGTGGTAGAGCCGGGTTATGGGTGAACGGATGCCAGTTATCCAGCCCCCGCATTTCCATGCCGGCAGGCCGAGACCATGCTATGAAGGACACGTGACTGATGTTCAACACTCAGAGTAAGGCAGTCAGAAATAAACAATCAATTATCCAGTCATTACCCGTACAAAGTGTTAAAGCCATTTCTTCCAGACATACAAGAATCACAATAACTCATTTGCTCTTCAGAACAAACATTCCACCATGCCATCCGTAAGCTCTCGCCAATCTTCGTCCATGTCGTCGCGCAATTTCAAAAGCAATCTTGTCTTTTGGATGCGGCTCATGGAAGTGAATACCCCGTTCAACATCCAGTCCAGTGGGCTGGAACTGCCACACCGAACCATACAGCTTCTCCATCTGGAAACCAGTCGAGGCCATCGCGTGAAGAAAGTCATTCCATGGGACTGTGCCAGGAGAGCTTGTTACTTCAGGGTTGAAGAACAGCATTCGGAAGACCTTCAGAGCTCGTGCGTCGACCTCGAAAGTTGGTTGGTGATCAACCTGCTCGGTTGCTAGAACTTCAGCAGCAGGCACTTCGACGATTTGTATCTTAGCTGGTTCGCCCTTCGTCTTCGCCTTGGTCTTCTTCAAAGGGACGGTCTCAATCTTTTGACCTGGCTGCTCAGACTCGCCGAGAAACAGATTCGACAATGGGCGATTAAGAGACCAGAGATCGTTTTCAGCCCCGGGCTGTTTCTTCTCTTTTTTGGTCTGGTCAGGCTCTGTCCACTCTGGCGTTCTCCGCAGACTGCGAGGTTGGGAGAGAAGCTCATAGAGGGCCAGGTCCTCGAACCAGGGCATGTATTCCTTCATCAAACGGTCGAGCTCGGCCCAGACAGCATCCAGGTTCGCTTCAGCTTGTCGCAAAGTATTGACTGTGTCCTTGTTTCGACGCTTGCCATACGGGTATGCGAATTTTCCACCAGAAGGATCAGCGAGCCGACCCAGGTCATCCAACAGATGGCCGCCTCCCGTGAGTATTCTTACCGTCAGGTCCCTTTCCGCCGTCGCCGCCTCATACCTATCCTCAAAATCATGCGTACCTTCGTAGCCAAAGAGTTTCTGGTACGAGTATTGTCGGGCCCAGGGCTGAAACAGCTCCAATTGCTTCATGCAATGCGACAGAATAGACAGGTATCCTATCTTGCCCATGACAAAGCTGGAAATGAGTCTATCCGCTTCAGGCTCGCTCCTCAAGAGACGCTCCAGCTCGTCAACCAAAATAGACTGCCTTGCCCACTTCTCCGCGTCCTCGTGGATGAGGTCCATGAGAGAGAACAGGTTCTGCTGAGCGGGGATAATTATCTGAGCCGGAATGATCTTGCAGGTGTCTCCTCCACAACAGGATGTGCCTGGGGGTTCTCGGACGTAATGGAATCTCAGTGGGGGAGAGGCTTCGTATTCCTCCTTGAGTGTTTTCAGCGGCTCCTTTGTCGCCATCCGTAGAAAATAGCGGAAGCTGTAGAGTGCATCTCGAAATGGTTCGGGGAGCTGGGTACCAGGGTTGAACTGATCTCTGTATTTCTTTGCAAGGCGACTGACATGACGTGCTTGTCGTTGCAGTATATGCATGATCTCCAGCTTCGAATAATCCTCAGCACAGATTCGGGTTAACAATGTGGCCCAGAGTTCGTGTTCATGCAGCTTGTGAGCAAGAGGGTGCGGCTTCCCGTTGGTGGCGAGCATGTCTTCCATGGAATGATCCTTTTTCTCCAGAAGCACCTGGGAGAAATAGGCGGGATCTTCGCGCATAGCCCAGATATGATCTTCCATTGCTGACGTCTGGGCCTCGAGAAGGGAAGCGATGCGGTCGAAGTCGAGGTCTGAGGGGACTGTGTACGGGGCCTCAAGCGCCATCGCGGCCATCGATAAGTGGCCCGACTCATCAATGCCAGTCTTTAAAATTGGTTTCGGCTGAATGGGATAGGCAGCGCTGATCATTTTGTCTGGTGGGATCTCATGAAGGATTTGGCGAGAGCAGTGAACGAGAAATTCCATAACGCGCGCTTGTGCTTTGAGGACTAAAAGTTCCTCGCCAGGAAAGAATTGAAAGCCCTCGAAAATCGAAAGCTTGATTAGGTCGATAACCTCATCGTCCTTCCAAGGCAAGGGGTAGCCATATTGACTGGCCTTTTCGGTACCTGTCATCATCATGGTATATCCATTGAGCCAAGAGGGGTTCAAGCCCTCGGTGACTCGACCGACGTGCATCGCGTCACAATCTGTCGCGGCGAATGTTGGAGGGAGGTTTCGACCACGAGAATTCAGGAACAACAGCAATAACTTCGGCTGCGACAGATCCTCTTGGTTGATATAAGGCCACATGTACCAATCTTTGAATTTGGAACCGTATTTTGAGCTTCTTGTGTCCTGGTGTTCCGAGTCGAAGGCTTTGTAGTCTGGGCGATGTGCGGGAGGCATGTCTGGCCATGCTTTGAGAAGAATCTGTAGTCGTTGTTGGCGTGATTTCTTCATCCATCGTTTCTGGATGGTCGCCTCGTGGCGGTTCAGTATCTTTTTCAGAGTATAATAGTTGGTGAAAATAGATTTAGAGTACGCCTGGGCTTCCTTGCTGAGCTTGTCTGGTGATGGAAATTCGGGTAAATCTTTGTGCCACAACTTTTCTATCTCTTGGTTGAAATGATCGTAGGAATCTGCCCATTCTGGGTACGTAAGAGTCCCCTTCATGATGAGCCTCGAACAGTTCACCAACTCCTTCGTGGCCTCATCGTATTCTTCTGGGTTTATGCGGTCCCTGCCTGATGATTTGACTCTGTTCTTGCACCCCTTGCATTTTGGGTCCCCGCATTTTGGTCTGCGAAACTCCTCGCACGAAGTTACCATGATTTCGTTACGAATATTGTAATCCAGGTGCAGTAAATGTTGTCGTGATCATATCAAAGGACAAGTCCCTTGCTCTCAGGCTGTCGGTTTGTCTCCCGGGTGACCTGGAGATACATCACGTGGCCGAAGTCGTGTACAGCCAATCATCAGTATATGTAAGACCCCTATCTTCGGGTTAGTGATCATCAGTTCAAGATAGAAAGAAAAGAGCAAGATCTAGCCCCACCTGGTTGTAGTTGTGTAGTACCTCAGGTTGTCCCGTGTTTTATTGTCACCCAGTGACAAAGAAAACGCGTCACCCTTATCAACCTTATCTGAGCTCTCCTATTTGATGGCAGTGAATCAGGGTGGGTCTAGCGTCAAACCCTGCATACCTAATGTCAACCGCCAAATTGAATATGCGCTTTGGACATCCTACAGTCCCATCATGGATCCGTCGAAAAGAATAACTGCTCGGTGACAATGCATGAGTCAAAATGCTTATATCTCATGAAGCAGACTGCTTATGGGCATGGTCTCTTCGCTACTGAACTTATCAAGCCCGGCACGCTCATCATCCGAGAAAAGCCGGTTCTGACTGTTTCACAGGCCGAAACAAAAGCAAAAACGGAATACAGATGCGTCATCGAGCAAGTATCCCGGTTAACTCCTGTTGATCAAAACAGGCTCATGGGCCTATATCACAATCCGAAGAAATTCCGAGAGTTTTCTTTCTTGAAGGATCAACTATGTCCCGGCACGGACCTTGACAGTTGTCTTGTCCTGGCCAAGTTTTACACCAACGCTGCGAGTATCACGGCCGGGGGTCTAGAATGTGGCTTGTTTACCGAATTATGTCGCATGAACCACTCATGCACACCAAATATCTGTTGGGTATATGATGAGCCGTCGGGAATGATGGAAGTTTACGCTGTGAGAGATATTGCCGCGGGCGAAGAGATTACCAACTCATACATCGAAGTCGCGTGTTCATATCAGGCAAGGATGAAAGAACTATCGAACTGGGGATTCGCTTGCAACTGTTCAGCTTGCGAAGGGCCTGATGCTGCCGTACACGATGAGAGAAGACGAAGAATTGGTCAAATTAGAGGTATACTGGATATTTATCAGGACACCAAGCACGACATGGAGAAGCCCAGGTTTGCCGAGATTCCCAAGACAGATTTGGAAGCTTTAAAGCTTGCTGAGGAGAACGCCGCGTTGCTTCAAGAAGAAGGACTGGTTGAGCAGTTGGGCGTTACATATGGCTGGTGTGCAAAGTTCGCAAAAGGAGCTGGAATGCGCGAGCTTGCGGACGATTATGACGAGAAGGAATTTGAGATACTGGAGATAACTACAGGAGAGTACGTGGAGTGACGGACCGCGATGCAGTAAACCTCTGGGTTTATTGTAAAGTTAATCTCAATTGAAAAAGCGAAAGTATTAGACAGCAAGGATGTTCATAAATGAATGAAAGTGAGACGTGTCCGTAGGTAAAAGGAAACCATTGATCATATTATAGCACCAGGAACAAGTGCTGTGCCATATCCCCTCCTGACCAAGCAATGTAAATCGACTCTCTCATGCTTCCTCATTTTCAAAGCTCAATTTGTACTCGTCAATGTTGTCTTCTGTAACCTCATTGGAAACAAACACTGAGTCAATCTTGACATTTGCCTGACTGTCAGATGTGCAAGTCAACGATATCTTCACCGAAGCCTCCTTCACATCGGCAGTGACAGAGCCTCGAGCCAATTTCCACGAACCGACATCTGATGATACGAGGGGTTTGGTGGCGAAGTCTTGCTCACCACCCTTGCCTTGCAATGTGCAGCCGCTTCCACTAACGGTTTGCACATAATAGTAAAACTGCAAGACATAGGTGAACTCGTCTAGTTCAAGGCCAGTGATAAGTTGTGCGATCTCAGAAAAGCTATCCGCCCCTCTCTTAATACGAGCTCCTCCATCAGTTGAGCCCAGAGTGGCGCAACTGTTGTCAAGACTTCCGTCAGCCTTATAACACCCTTCATTGAGCTCACTGGCGACTCCTTGAGGGGTCCAACTGTCAAGACCGTTACGAAAATCGCCATTTTGTGTGAGACTGGAGAAGGTCTCGATTGCTGCTTCCGTTGTGGTAGTCTCGGCGGTGGTCGAAGTAGGATCAGCTGTCGTGGGTTCCAGCGTGGTAGAAGTGTCCAGGTCTTCAATTGTAGTTGTGTTTTCATTCTCTATATCGGTAGAAGAGAGGACATCGGCTGAAGCAGCCAGTCTTGTGGTTTCGGCATTTGGAGGTGCAGTAAATGACGTGTTGGCCCAAGTCCAGGTACGGAAAGAGGACCAAGTAGGGAGCACAATCCCACCGGTCGTTGTCTTGACATTAGGGGGAGTATCTGTGTTGTCGGGCAGATCGGTTTCAGTTTGCTCTGGGACACCATCCTCTGTAGTTTGAGGAGAGTCGGTTCCAGTTTCCCCAGGGACATCGATCTCGGTAGTTACAGTGAGATTTGTCTCGCTTTCCTCTGGGACATCAACATCGGTGCTTTGGGCAGGGTCGATCGCGGTAACGGGGGAGCCAGTCGTCTGGGCATCTTGAGACTGAGTCAAGCCGGTGGTCGTAGGGTCATCGAGGCCATCGATCTTGCCATTGATGCATCTTTCAACTGCGAAGAATATTAGCGATGAGCAAGACGTCAAGAGGGGCGGTACTCACCTCCATACACACTGAGAGTGATAAAGACGCAGCCCGATGGTTTCGATCTATACGTAATATACACCTGACCATCTAAAGGATCCTGACAGAATGAAGCCCTACCACCAGGCAGGCCACGGTTGGCGAAGCTCAGTACTCCGCCTTCACTGCTGAAAGTCCTGGTGATGGCGCCCTCGAGAGGTGCAGACTCCGAGTCCAACGACTGGAACTCCTCTCCCAAGTAAGAGAACGGGACATTCCCAAAGAAGAGCTGACCTTGTCCAAGCGTGTAGACACTAGCGAACGTGCAGACGTCAGGATTGCCATTGCCCACGAAGCCTCCGACATCACGCTTGGTGAGCTCGCCTGCAGGTGTGACTTGGAAGATGACGCGCTGACCGGTTGGCTCGAACACGGGCTGGGTTGCCGTACTTTCAGTTGGGAATGAGGGCTCTTCCGTGTCTTCGGGCGAGATGGCGGTGAGGGTAGGCTGATCTGTGTTTACAGGAAGCGTGTCTGTAACTGCAGTAGGCTCTTCTGTGTTGACAGTAGAATCGTCTGTATTCACAGCAGGACCTTCCGTGCTCCCAGCAGGATCTTCCGTGCTGACAGCAGGATCTTCTGTGTTCACAGTTTCACCTGTGGTGACAGCCTCTGGCGTCGACTCAAACAGAGGGAGACTCGCAGAGTCAGAGGGCAAGCGACGAGGCTCATCTGTCGTAGAGGCGTCGGTATCAGATGAGTTCGCTCCGATAGAGATGGGCGCAAGGTAAGTTGACTCGTAGGTAATACAATAGGTTACAGGCCCAAGAGTCACAGGTTCGAAGTTGGAGACATCAGCTGGGGAAGCGGCAACGCTGCCAAGCAGTGCAAAGGCTACGACATGGGGTCTCATTTCGTTGTGAGAGAGGAGGGGGATTGTTCGTGGTTGAGAGGCTCATCGTGACAGGGAGCGGCGGCGGGATAATAAACAAGGCGAATGCGAGGAGTCGGGCTGTAGATATGTAAACTGTTGGTGGCGGCTGTATTGAACTTGCAGTTGGGTTGACAGCATTTCCGCATTCTGAGACAATTCATTTCCGGGACATCGTCGAGGGAAGTTCGAATGGTTGACGGTCTTTAATGCGGGATATTCTAGGTTGGTATGGTGGAGGGCTTGTTCCCAGAATAGCGCAGTGTCTTCCAGCAACACTGACATTGTACACGCTCGTTAGCGTAGAAAGACCTGTCGGCGCATGTTATCGGCTAGGAGGATTTATGCGACAGTGGGAAAAGCTCTTCCGTTCGGACTGTTTCATCCTTTCGCCGTATCAAGTGTTGGTCGGCTCGACAATCCCTTGCATATATTTCCTGTCAGTCAGCCAGCCACATCTTATTCCTGACCATACGTCGTCCATTTGAGGCCGAAGAGTCTCACCTTATTACACAGCAAGGGGCTCGTAACATTCTTCCGTAAATCGACCGCGGCTGCTGGTAGGCTATTGTTGTCTCTGGGATGTCTCAGCTCTATCAAGGGAGAATAACGCAAAGCCGTCTTTCGCAACCGCTGACCGTTGACTTTAGCGTCCGCAAATCTCTTGGCTTCAACGGGCGGTGGGTCTACAGGTACTCAAGCTTTCGGCTCAGCTTCCAGGAATTCGGAAACGTCATACAGGGCACATTCATCAAATCAATTGCCATTCGACCTATCTTCCTCCTTTTCAATACTCCTTACCTCCCTGTCGATCGTTCTACCCATCCGTACGATCCAACAGACCGCCAGAACACGAAAACGCCTCTTTAGAAGACGTTGCCCTTGGTCTGTCTCATCTCCGACACCTTCAAGTTCCTGATCAACGCAACCCAAACGAACGACAAAGCCATGATCGCCGTTCCAGCAGCCAACATCCGAGTTTGAGCATATCCATACGCCTTCTGGATTCCGATACGCTCGGGCGTACCCTTGGCATAACTCAACTGCGTATCGAGATCGCCATAGATAGCCTCCAAGTTGTCGAGCGCGCTGGAGGGCAGATATTGCCGCAATGCCTTCTCGAATGTATTCGTCCAAATTGCTCCCGAGATAGTATAACCAATACTTCCACCTGCTGTGCCTGTTACGCTTAGCATGGCCAGCGCGGCAGCGACGTGTTGATGATCGACGGCTGCCAACACCGCCAGTTGCATACAGATAGTGAAGACACTTCCACCGACAGAGATGAAGATCTGCGTCATGACTAGATATCCAACATATCCAGTTGGGCTTCGGAAGTAGATCATCAGTCCTTGGGCAAGGATATAAAGCGGCACGCCCATCCAAAGCAACCACTTGAAGTACCCCGTCTTCCTGATACCCCAACCGACGAGGAACAACAAGAAGCCAGACACGACACTGAAGGTATTGTTGACATATCCCGCTTCTGAAACGGACAGATAATTGACTACTTGCAGGAAAGACGTGAAGTAGTTGTTCCAGCAGTAATACGAGATCTGATAGGTCAGATCAAGAAGACACGCGCCTACCAGCGTTCGATCGGTCAAGAAGTGGAACTTAAGGAAGGGAACGGGCGCTAAGTAAACCTCGTTTATGGCGAAGGCGACGAGGAGTACGAAGCCAACTACAATCATGGCGATGATATAGCCTGTTGCCCAGCCGTTGGGCGCGGTGGCGGCGATGTTGAATGGGAGGAGGAATACGACCAGACCGACTGCAAAGAGGAAGACACCGAGAACTAACAGTACAACGTTAGCGGCGACAGTGGTGACGAATCTGGGATACACGTACCATCAAACTCAATGAGATAATGCCAGACGCTTTCTTTGAACGTCCGACCGCTGGCCTCCTTGGGCAGAATGTTCTTCTTGGCCTTGTGTAAGTTAACCTTCAACAGGATGTACAAAGGAGCGCAAACGACCGGCGTCAAGAAGGCGAAGGTTCCGAAACCCCAAGGCCAGCCTATGTTGACGAGCATCTCCTGTGACGCATACGATCCAGCGAACGCAGAAATCATGTATGGGGATGAAGTGAACGCGTAGGCGAGGGCTCGATTCTTAAGGTTGGTTGCGTCGGCGGTCACGACGTCGATACTGTAGATCAGACCTGTGAAGCCGACTTGGTAGAAGACCTATCGCCCTTGTTAGTGTCTTCAAGTAACTGACTGAAAGTATTGTTGAGACATACATTGGCAGCACAGTAGATGGACAGATTTGTACTCGTCGCCATCAAAATAAGACCCAATTCAGCGAACGCGACCATTAGAAGATATCCCTCTGCTCGACCCCAAAGATCGAGAAGCTTCGCCAATGGAATGAACACCGCCGCCGTCATCGAACTCGCGACGACATCAATGACATTGAGAAGGGAATGTGCGCCCCATGAACTTGTGACATAGGGTACCAAGCTTCCAACAGTCGAGCTTTGGAACGCGTTGAGAAGGTACACGAACCAGATGCAGATGAACAAGGTGATGAGAGACTTTTTGGTCCACACGAGGGTGATGGCCTCCATGTTCTTGACACCCTCTGTGACATCTTCAGCTGGCGCGGCATCGTTCGCATCAGGACCAATTCCATCTTCGGGTGACTGACCATTCTTCTCGTGGTTGGTAGTTGTCATTTCCGTCGCGTCGACATCTGAGCTCTCGCTCACACGCGGACGAAATCTGCTCAAGACACCCATATTGAATGAAGGGATTAAGGCTCGGTGTATCGAGAAGCCAAGAATGAGTGACAGATCGCGTTACATCGACTGGGAACGCTCGCCCTCATAAAGCCCATTCATTTCCGACGTCGGTGGAACCTCATCACTAAAAAGCGCATCAGATAAGATCATCTTTGCCTGTTGGTTCCGATCAATAATGGGTCTTTGAATCCATCTCGGCAGGACCGGCATCAAATTGTGGAATCTGTTAGTGATCAGTACCAATTGGAACAGCATATCGAGGTTCAGCTCACGGTAAAACGGCACCATTGGGTCCACTGTGTACGTCAGTAAGATTATCTAGGGCGATGCATTAAGTGTCCAGCAGGCGATGATGATGGGATTGATCAATCTAATCTAATCAGATTCGTTTTAAGTAGGTAGAGTACGTACCTGAAGACCGAAACCGGCCAGAATCGGGCCGCAAGTTCAGTTTCGCAGCTGTGGAGTGGTTACGCAATTGGTGAAGTTTTGGTGGTGGTGGTGTAGGGTAATGAACCGCCAAGTGGCTACGCAAAAACAATGCCCCGGATGATTTATAACAGTTGTCTGCTTGGCAAACGTCGAAGTGCAAAACGTGCAATGCTCGGACACTGAAAAGTACATGAATGTTGTTTGAACAATTGCAAAAATTCGGAAGTTGTGTGTTCTGTCTCTTCAGAGAGCCTAACCAAGTGTTTTTACATCTTCTGTCCTGTTTCAATATTATCTTATTACCGCCATTCCAGCATCAAGGAAGTTTTGTCGAGAGACGATCTGTCAGCAAATGTAGCACTGTGATTGGCCAAGCGTATAAATCATTCAATTGGTCAAATGAGTTCTGTCTTTTCAAAAACCGGGACAGAGAGATTCGAGACGATAGTTGCGAAAGCAGAATTGACAAAACCAGACCTTCGATTACAATATTACTAGTCTCAGCCCTCATGCTACTCAGGCTCAGAGCCAAAGGTGATATATTATATCGTAAGTCATCGACGGGTGACAGTGAACGACTAAAAATAGACCAGGACCCATGTCTCTTCGACGACCCTGGATACTACTCTGTAGTCAAAGCCCTTTATCGATGGCTTATCGGAAAGGAAAATCCCTTACATGATAGGAAATGCGAAAGACAGAATAACTGTAGTTTCGGATTTCCTGATATTCTCCTCGAAACTTCGCAACATACCATCTCGTCGCTTACGTCGAAGACCCAGAGCTTGCGCCTCGCTGATGCGAACACTTGCGATGAGCTTCAGTACCATTGCTGACCGGCTCAAGTCACGTGTATTACGTTCAGTTGAAACAGCCGAGCCTTGTCAAAACCCCGCAAGATGCTCACGGGCATATTACTGCTGCCAACTCAAAGGTGGACGGCGTGATTCGTTCCAATGGCAGAAGCCCTCGGCGTCGTGTCAAGCGTCATCGCTGTGGTAGATCTTTCAGCCAAAATATTTTCTCTGTGTCTTCAATATTCCCGAGAGGTCAAGAACGCCAAGGATGATATCGAAAGGCTCAGTAAAGAAGTTGGCGCTTTCCAGCACACCACAAAGAAACTCCAGACTCTCATCGAAGGGCCGCGTGGCCAGGAGCTAAGTGCGTCGCAGCAATTGATATCCATGATACAGGATGGCCGTTCTAGGCTGGAAAAGCTCCGGGAGCAGCTCCAAACTCCAACTCACCGAAAGGTGATGAGTAAGTTTGGTGCGCGTGCACTCAAGTGGCCCTTCAAGCGTAAGGATGTCGACCAAATCATCCAAGATTTCGCGCGTTGCAGAGAGAATATCTCTTTGGCGCTGAATATTGATCAGACGTAAGTGAGGTATTTTGGGGAACAACGGTTGAGCTAACACGGGTCTGACCCAGTGTCATCCTTCAGAACATTGATGATCGAACATCCCTCCATCAACTACCGCTCGCGCATGGTGCCTCCTTCGACTCCAAGGCTGAGGAACACAATTCGACATGCTTGCCTGGTACGCGCCATGAGCTTCTCCAGGATATCGACAGATGGATAGACGATCCCAACTCAAAGATAATATTCTGGTTGAACGGGAAAGCTGGCACAGGAAAATCGACCATCTCGCGGACCGTAGCTTGGTCGCGTTGCAGGCAGGGTGATCTCGGTGCAAGCTTCTTCTTCAAGAGAGGAGCTGTTGATCAGGGGAATCTGACCAAGTTCGTGCCCACTGTGGCCCGTCAGCTGGCCTGGAACACGCCGGCTGTTGCGCCATTCGTCAAGAGTGGCGTTGATTGCGATCCAGCGATTGCTGACAAGTCTGTTCGGGAGCAGTTTGAGAAGCTTGTTCAAGAGCCGCTGTTAAAAGCGACGGCAACGGCGACGACATCTCGACTGCCGGTTGTTATTGTCGTTGATGCACTGGATGAGTGCGCGAAGGATGCTGACATCAAGCTCTTACTCCAGCTTTTCTCAAATTTACGCTTTGCAGGTCCTTTATGTGTTCGAGTCCTCGTTACAAGCAGACCTGAGCTTCCCGTCCGTCTTGGCTTCTCGTCGATCGGTAACGCCCATCAAGAACTGGTACTGCATGAGATCCCGCCGCCGATCATTAAGCACGACATATCTGTTTTTCTTCGTCACGAGTTCGCAAGCATTCGCAACTGCTTCAACAGAGACACAGTAGAAGAGCTCAAATTACCAGCGGACTGGCCTGGGGAAGCCAACCTTGAGAAGCTCACAGAGGCCGCTGTGCCTCTCTTCATTTTCGCTGCAACTTTGTGCCGATTCATCAATGATCGATATCTCGGCAGCCCTGATGAGCTCCTGAATAACGTGCTGAATGTCACAGGTGCTGGTCAAGGCTCAAGACTTGACATGGCATATTCGCCAGTTCTGAAGCAACAAGTTGTCAATCGCTCAGGGGATGAGAGATTGGACATCATTGGGAGTTTCCGTCTTGTCGTCGGGACTATCGTCACGTTGGCTAACCCACTGTCAACGCGTGCTCTCGCGCTACTTCTCGATATCCACATCAACAAGGTGGTGACTAGACTAAGTGCGTTACATTCAGTTCTAGATGTCCCGGATACTCTTGATGCACCAGTGCGGCTGCTCCACCTGTCGTTCCGGGACTATCTTGTATCCCTGGAAAACAGAGAGCTGGTCGACTTCCGGGTAGACGAAGGACATACTCACGAAAGCCTAGCGAAACACTGCTTGCGCATCATGAGCGGCAGTCTGCGTAGGAACATATGTGGTCTATCTTTACCAGGCGTGCATCGATCCAAGGTGCGTCCTGGGCGATTGGAGGAGAGCATACCTTCGCAATTGCAATATGCCTGCATGCACTGGGTGTATCATTTGACCAAAGGTGACCCTGGGCTTCACGATGAGAACGAAGCTTACCAATTCTTGACCACGCATTTCTTGCACTGGTTGGAGACAATGAGTTTACTGGGGCGAGTCAAAGAGTGCCTTGACTCACTCAAGTTGCTGGCAGGATGTTTAGAGGTTTGTTCTATCGTATTAGAGCTTCAAATATACTGACAAGTATCAGGATAGTAAAAGTTCGAACCTATGGATCTTTGTGTCTGACACGCTGCGATTTATTCAAGCCAATTTTGCCGCGATTTCTGAAGCACCGCTACAGATATATTCCTGTCTGACATTTACGCCAACGAAAAGTATTGTGAGAAGAACATGCGAGGGAGATATCCCACCATGGATAACCATCGTGTCAAAGCTTGAAGAACATTGGGACGCATGCCTATTGACTATCGTGGGTTATGAGTCTGGGGTTAACTCGGTGGTGTTCTCGCATGACTCGAAGCGGATTTCATCAGGCTCCAACGATAGAACAATACGAATCTGGAACGCAGAGACTGGCGAATGTGAACAATGGCTAAGTGGCCATGGCTCATATGTTAGCTCGGTGGTGTTCTCACACAACTCGAAGAAGCTAGCATCAGCTGGTGGTGAGATGATACATATCTGGGACCTCGAGACTGGCGAGTGTGAACAAGAGCTCAGCGGTCCCAATAGGTTTTACAGCACGGTGGTATTCTCACATGACTCGAAAAAGGTAGCATCGGCTGCTCAAAGGACGATACGGATTTGGAACTCACAGACTGGCGCATGTGAGCTAGAGATAAGTGAAGAACGCTTCTGTGACGGCTTTGTAAAAGCATTGGCATTCTCGCACGACTCAAATAAGATAGCATCATCTGGTGGTATGAAAATACGGATCTGGAATGCAGAGACAGGCGAATTTGAGCAAGAGTTGGAGGGTCATCGCGATTATACTAACTCGGCAGTATTCTCGCACGACTCGAAATGGATAGCATCGGCGTCTGATGACGGGACGGTACGGATCTGGAACTTAGAGACTGGCGAGTGTAAGAGAGTGCTTGAGGGCCATGGTACCCATGTCAGCTCGATAGTCTTCTCGCACGACTCAAAAAAGGTGGCGTCAGGGTCTTATGATAATACCGTACGGATCTGGAATGTAGAGACGGGCGAGTGTGAGACAGTGCTTGAGGGCCATAATGGCTATGTGGGGGCAGTTGCTTTTTCGCATGACTCGAAGAAGGTGGCATCGAGCTCTAATGACCAGACAATACGCATTTGGGACACCGAGGCAGGCAGATGCAAGCCAGTAGGGGAGGGCCATGGCGACTGTGTTGCCTCAGTGGTATTCTCGCCCGACTCGAGAAAGGTGGCAACCGGGTCTTATGACTTGGCGATACGGATCTGGGACGCGGAAACGGGCGAGTGCGAAGAAATCATTCGACTGATGAAACATGCACAGGTCGAATCCTTCAGGGCGGATGGGAGTGGTATTATCACGAATCATGGAGAGTATTCTTTGAAAGGTGGCTCACAGTCTGAAGCCCAGCCCGCTACGCCGCTCTCATTCTCAGAAGCGCCAATGCTCGATTGTGCCGATAGTACCTGGATCACTGTGGAAGGTCAGAACTTGCTCTGGTTGCCTCCCGAATGCCGTAACAGTACAGTAGCTGTTTGGGGAAATACAGTTGCTATAGGCTGTCAATCGGGAAGAGTCTTAATGTTGAAGATTTCCATGACAGAGGTGGCGCAGTGGATGAATCGACGAGAGGAAATCGTATGTTGAGTTGCGATTGATCTTTGGAAAGGGCTTTCTTATGCAAAGGTTGAGATCATCAAGCCAACCCTCTGATACTGTAGGATGACGTACTTGTTCTCTCGGTCCACCGTTGTCAGCATGGCATTCTGAGTTGCTAGAATATGATATGAACTCACTTGGGATGGCTAAGATAGTTAAAGAGAGAAAAAAACGGTATACAGGCTGATTTGCTCTGCGGCCATGGTAAACAGTTCTTTTATCATTTCAACAGAGAATGGTGATGGAATTGAACAATCTTATCTTATCATGGTGTGTATCTTATCAAAATCTAGCGGCACGTACCTACAAGTCAGGGGCGCACCGGAATCGGGCCGAGGAACGTTGAATTTTTCTTAGTGTCCGGCTGTGGCAATTGCTGAGTTTTTCTGATGGTGTAGGGTAAACTCGACACGCGAGACAAAAAAGAAGTGGTTGGAACACGGTAGCGCGTCAAGAATTAAGCATAAGGTTTCGAATACGAGAATTCGACGGCTTGTGCCAGACGAATGAGGTGTTGCGATGATTTATGGAGGGTCACAAATTGTACAACGGATATTTCCAGGAAGTACGGCTAGCATGTCGTGTCTGAACCAGCGTGAGTGAACACAGTTGTGTGTCATTTCCAAAGGGCAACGATCCAGCCACGTTCCTTTATTTGAACCTTGTTTCCGCCGAATAGGTACATTCTTTTACCAGGATCGGATAAGTTTTGGCAAGGAGTCTTATCCGACACTGCGTCGAATTGAGGACACAGAGAGCTGGAGAGTTCAGTGGCGGAGTCTTACAGTCAACGCCTTGATTGTCAGAAGATCTGTGCTCAATGTTCATTTGAACACCTCATGCACAATCGCATGTCATTCAGAACCAGAACACGTTGTTCCGAGGGTATTGTTCATTGCGAATGCCTGCTTCTTATGTCCACTGACTCACTCATTTATCAGTCATTCCCAGCCCGCCATCGGAAGGAATTATAGCGGCTAAGAACCACTATCCGAAACAGGCGACGCGTCTCCAACAAAGCGGATAACGCACTCCAACGCGCCCTACGACAACACAAAACATCCATGGAAACCCACCTCCACAATCCAGCTTCAGCTTCCTGTTCCAGACTCGTGCTTCTAGAAACTCATTCGTACCAATCATTGTCTGCATGAATACGGTAAATGACCAAGCCGAGGTCTCGCCTGTTCCGCAGTGGGTACGGAGGTTTGACATTAAAGTTTTCAAGCCAACGACATTCTTTTCAGCTGTGGAGTAACATCCGGGGAAATCCACGGCTTAGGAAAATAATCATTACTTAATTGGCTTCGCAAGGGGCTTCGTCTGGGGAAAGATGGATATCATTAGGTAACCAGCACGTAAAGGTCAAAGCGATCGTCGGCTTTGAGAGGTATATAAAGGGGTACTCATCTGCCGTGGGTCCCAAAAGGTAGATTTTTTCATCTGTGGAACCTTGGTATCTCTGGGGAGATATCTGCGATAGGGTTCATCTCAGGCTTTGACAAGGTTTAAAGAGATTTGTTCTGTCGTGGTGGAGTCGGTTCTCCATCTTTACCCTTTTCATCATCAGAAATTACAGATACCATGGATCAGAATATTCAGCCAGCGGCTGATAGCCGGAATGATCTCGAAATGGAGATGGTGCCCTCCGCAGGGAAGAAGGACGAATACGAAACTCAGAACCACGATGCTGTCTTTGGCGAGATCACTGAAGAAGGCCCCGATTACCGAAGCGTGAGGACACCTCGCCTCGTAATGATGTTCGACAAGCTAACAGTGTCAAGGTCGGTCTCATCGGCACAGCTGGCCTTATGATGAAGTGCCAAATCGGTCTCGGCGTGCTGTCAATCCCAGCGACATTCGACGCGCTCGGTTTGATCCCTGGTGTCATTTGTCTAGTCGCCGTCGGACTTATCACTACCTGGTCAGCTTGGATCGTCGGCGTCTTCAAGCTTCGACATCGCCACGTCTACGCCATCGATGATGCAGGCGGTATGATGTTTGGCCGCTTTGGACAGGAGTTCTTTGGATTTGCCATGTGGCTCCGTAAGTCCTTCACTTTCTAGATGGAGGAAGCGACGTATTAACTCTTCTAGTCTGGGTCTTCGTGTCAGGCGCCGGTATGCTCAGCTTATCAATTGGCCTAAACGCTGTCTCGACACACGGAGCGTGTACAGCAATCTTCATCGCCATCGCCGCCGTCTTGGGCTTCGGTCTTTCCAGCATCCGAACTCTTGGCAAGATGAGTTGGCTTGCATGGGTAGGCGTCATCAGCATCATGATCTCAGGTATGTTGGTATGCGCAGTGGCGCAACATGGCTAACAGTTACAGTCTTCATGGTGACCATCGCAACGGGCGTGCAAAACCGACCGGCTGCAGCTCCCCAGGAGGGCGTATGGGTTCCCGACTACAAGCTTTTCCAAAAGCCGACCTTTGTCCAAGCAATTGCGGCGATCTGCTCGCATGTATCTGCCTATGGTGGCACGCCGGGTTACTTCGCTATTATCGCTGAGATGCGCAAGCCGGAGGATTACACAAAGGCGCTCGCTATCTGTCAGGGTGCCATCACGGTCGTCTACGTCACCGTCGGCGTTGTTATGTACTATTACTGTGGTTCTTACGTGTCCTCTCCAGCTCTCGGATCAGCCGGTGTAGTCATCAAGAAGGCCAGTTATGGTGTTGCTATTCCCGGTCTGATCGTGACGATCACTTTGGTCACACATGTAAGCAGAATCACTCCTACTCCGTTACCAAGCTAACAATGCGCAGTTGCCCAGCAAGTACATGTTCGTTCGACTCCTCCGAAACACCAAGCATCTCGCTTCCAACTCATGGGTCCATTGGTCCACATGGCTAGGCTGCACCTTCAGCGTAACGATCCTCGCCTACGTCATCGCAAGCGCCATCCCCATCTTCTACTCCCTGATCTCCCTGATCGGAGCCCTCTTAGCCACTCTTCTGTCCTTTCAAGCGATGGGCTTCATGTGGTTCCACGACAACTGGCAACATCGCAATATGTCGGCCAAGTGGATATTGGCTTGTGCTTGGGCTGTTTTCGTGATCGCTTCCGGTACTATGCTCCAGGTCGCTGGTACCTATGGATCGGTTCTGGATATCGTCAACTCTTATAAGGCGGGTGGCGGTACAAGTGCGTGGTCGTGCGCTGATAATTCCAATTCAGTGTAGTTGTTGTAAATCGAAGATCAATTGATACAGATTCTCCGCTTCAAGACAGGTGTCCAGGTGAATGGCATTGATTAAAAGGGTAACAACTCAAAATGGAAGGTAAATACATGCGATAGTGAATTTGTTGGTCTTTACCAACCCAACTACACTTGTCCAATACGGAGAGTGGACTCTTAGGTAGTCCCCGGATTTACCAACATTAATCCGGGTTCCAAAATATCGTAACGGAACGGCGCCGAGGATGCTTTGAAGCTTACCCACCCTTTACGACATGCTCCTTGCTACCCTTGCTACCCAGCTCTGCCGCTCGCCTCACTATTGACTTGCCAAGACGGCACATGCCCACTCCTGCATCTCGACCAAGGCAGCGTACATAAAAAGCAAATCTGCTCTGACTGTCGAGTACTATGCTTACTTTCTGCTGACCTCGATACTTACGCTCAACTAAAATCAAGCATCCCTAGCGCTGGCCTCTGACCTGCTGCGAGAAGATAAACTTAGATCCATACCCATGTCGGTTTTACAAGGACATGAGAGCTCAGACTAGGCTATGAAGGTGCAGCAAAAGCAAACTGATGGATCAACGTGCTCACTACCTAAACAGGCTTATGCAAGTACATCAATTAGCCGGCATTACAAGGAGCCACAGGCCGTCTTGGCAGTAGATAGCACCCACTGACAATTCATAATTGGACTGTCAATTACATAACACTAAACCTCGGCTTGATCAGCAGAGGATCAGCCTGAGTCCGGTAGAGATTGGAGCGGAGCTGAAAGCTGAACATGCAGGCAGCAGGGGGCTACAAATGTATCGCATGACTTTCGATACGTTTGCTGAGAGGGGATTTTGTCCTGGTGGCATGTACAACACGAGCTAAGGTACCGAACTTTGGCCTGATATATCAAATCGAAGTATCTGATTGGTCGAACAGTTGCTGACAGGGCCCAAGGCTTTGTGACAGAACCACTTGAGTACACGTATGATTTACTCGCAGTTTCCGCAGCCTAGAATTGGGCTTTCGTGAGAAAATGCAAGCAGCCCAATCCGGATCACCCCTTATGTGTTTCAACACCCCTCAAAGATCATTGGACACACTTCGGCCACGTTAGGCGGGTTGGGTGCCTGAGAGGCCACGGGCGGCCAGGGTTCCCCAAACCTGGCTGAATAGCCCTACCGTCGCCACCGAGCCCGCAGGTAAAACTGGGATATAAGAGTTATATCCTCGGACTCTCATTAGCAAGATTCTCGCACCATCTTATTATCGCAGTCTTCGAAATGGCGACCGAAAACACAACGATCGAAGACACGGTGGGATGGCAAGCAGGTCCCAAGGATCGTGGCACAGTGACTCTTATTTGGGGTTGCGTCACGACCATCTTTGCCTGCTCGTGGACCATCCTGCATCTCAACGTACCAGGCGAGACCGACTCTGCCTGGACAAAGCTTCTGCGCAAGACGAAGTGGATGGCCATTACTATCGTCTTTCCCGAGTTTATCTTATCCAAAGCCATTTGCGATTTACGACTAGCACTACAAGAGCTTTGCGAATTCAATGAATACCTACGAAGCAAAGGCGATGAATTAAAGTGGACGAGTTGTTACGAAAGATTTGATGACGACGTAAGAAACGTTGAGTGGAACTGGAGAGTTCAATATCCGCCTCATGCCAGATGGCTTTATCGGCTACTCTTCCTGAAGCCTCCACGTGCGAGTGGTGGGAAAGGACCTTCATCATCCAATGAAACGGAAAGCGAAGGTGTGGAAATGGAATTGAACGTCCTGGACAACAATGAGGAAGAGCAAGAACAAGAGGCAGGAGAGGGAGAAAACTACAACCCACAGAACTCAACAGTTGGTTTGGAACAGGACTTGAAAGCCTGTATTGGCAATACCAATTCAAGTGATGGTGGTAGAGAACCACCACCATCGAACAAAAGAAGCCGGCTATCCAACAGGGCCACTGACTCACCACGTCCACAAAGCACGATCCGCTTGGAACGGACAACTCAGACATGGACTATTGTCCATTCTTACTTTGCTCAGATGGGCGGTCTTGTATATGTCGACACAACATGCAGTCCTACTGCGCTTAGTTACATCGTCCTCACCGCCTCAAAACTGACCCCAAGATACGGTTGGCTCATAAACAGGTTTCGTCACCCTTTGGAGCATCTGATTTTGGGACGAGAAGACATAGAGGACAAAAGTAAGGCAGATTCGTTTGTGAAAAGCATCGCCGTTCTTCAGATTGCATGGCTGGTCCTCAATGTCATCGCCCGCGCGATCAAGACGCTGCCTATAACTCAGATTGAGATAGCGACGATCGCCTTCGCAGTCATGGCAATATTCACCTACGCAATTAATTGGTGGAAGCCAAAGGATGTTTCCCATCCCATTCGTCTGGTACCCGCCTGTTATGGGGCCACATTGTCTAATTTGTCTTCTGGAACACAGACTGGGAATCTCATGCAATCATTCATGACCCGCCTTCGACGACCCCACGAAGCTGCAAAACAGTCTCAGGATATATCAAATATCAAGAGAGTGCCAAACGATCTGGTATGGATGGAAGGCCAGATACCTTTGTTCTACCATTTACTAGGAATCTCGTCGTTGGTCTTCGGTAGCATGCATTGTATTGCCTGGAACTTCGACTTTCCAACAAGGACTGAGCTTCTTTGCTGGAGAGTAGCAAGCTTACTCTCGGCCGCTTTACCCGGAATAGCTCTTGGGCTGAGTATGATCGTGGGTTACCTGAGGACTGATTACTTTGCAAGGAAGCGTATAGACCTATTGTCACATAAGCTGCAGCCGCTTGAACGCATCACTGACGAATGGTGGGAACACCTGCTAAACCCTAAATTTGGTAAATGGAATGTGGAAATCCAAACGGCATTCATGGCAATGCCAAAGGACGCAAATACAAATTGGGAAGAAGAACCCCCACAAGAGATTGTTGAAGGGCTGGAAACCTCAAAGAAAGACAGAGAGCGACGTTCGGGGTACTCTTACTTTAGTATGCATCTAACGCGCATCCGTGACAAATGGTGGCGCAGACAGAGCGAAGAAGCTCACGATCTTGAATTTGGAAAGGATTGGCTCCTCTGTTGCGGGGAAATACGAAGCGCCTGCGGAGTTTATAGCGATCTTCCCGGCTTTCGAGAGTTCTGGCACGCTTATGAGAGCTTTGTTGAAAGGAAGCTTGGCATCCCATCTCAAGACCGGTTCGAAACTTCATGCGTCGATGTGTTGATCAAGGCATACGAAGAAGTCAATCCCAAGATCGAAAAGCTGGAGTCTAGACTCGATCTAGCCATGAGAATAATGGAGGGAATAAATGGATGTGGTGGAATAATTTATATAGCTTGCCGGCTGATGACTATCGTGCTTCTTTTTACCTGCTTGAGGGCTGCACCATCCGGTGTATACCAACAGGTTGAATGGACGACTTACATCCCTGGTATATCTTAGCTATCATTTAGAATAGAGATATTATCATTTCCGAATCAGCATCAGGTCAAAGAGTCACTGTAGAGATTATAAGCGCTTACAGCTTGCGGAAGGCAGCGGTTAAATGGGATCTCGGAACGTCAGGTAGATTTGGTTGTGTGACTGGTCAAGTGATAATTGAGCGCAGCCGAGTTCAGTCTCAGATGTAGCTATCTGCGACATTCAGAGTCCGTGAGGTGGGGACGATAGGCGATAGGCGAAGACGAGGCGCAGATGTCAGTTTGGGGAGATAGCTAGCTCTGTTCCATACGTGCTTCTTGTCAACATGATGAGAGTGAGTCACAGTCCAAGACAGTTGATGTTCGACCTCAGGGGTTATGCTGTCCCACACATTTCAGTTCTTTTGTTCACTAGATGGCCAGCAGTAATTTTTAGCTGTGCCAATGTGTAGCCAGCAACTGTCTAATGTTGTCGACGTCAAAATCATGAAGGCTGCAAGAGAAGAGGTTCTGTCAATTTACTAGTATGGGTAAAGCGATCCAGGACGTCTTGGTGGTCCAACGGGCATACAAACATGAACGAGATACGTTCCAAAATTCCAAGACTTCATAGTACACAAAAGGAAACTTCCTAACAGATATCCTCGGCCAATATCGAGAGGCTCGATCAGCCCGTCAGTAAAACAATAAAACATCCAGCATGCCCACACCATTTCCAAGTCTCATTCCAACGATGTCGATCGTTCAGCGCAAAATCTCAGTGGCTTCTTCTCGATGAAGGTGTGTTCTCTAGGATGAGAAACAGCACAGCGCCGTCCGCCAGGGGATCGTCTATGCCAAGCCATGGAGTTGGTCATATTCGTTCTTGAGATCCGGAGACCAAAGTTCGAAGTCAAGGGCGTCCTCCCAGGTGAAGTCCTTCTTTGGATAGCCCTCCCACTGAATTTTGTACTCCATGATGTCGGTAGCTCGATTGCGGCGATGACCCAAGACCGCGAAGACATGCCATTTGTCAAATCCTGTGGCTGCAGCTCGACCTCCATTGAAAGACCGCTAGTAACTAAAAAGGAGGCGAGGATTCGTTTCCTGCATTCGGCGCTCGGTGATGCTGATGCGAAGTCCTCCGGCGAGGCGAAGCTCTAGGCGCAGGGTGTAGTCCGGCTTGCGTTGGAAACTCAAGATACTGATGGGCTTCAGAGTAGCTGTGGCAGAGTCAGCGAGAACAGGGGGAGGAAGATGGGTTGTGTTCTACTTACCGGGAACCATGTTAGCCTTGTAGGCCTCTGTGACTAGTTAGCTTGGTTCGAGTCAGAGAAGGAAGAGGGCGATTACCAAGAGAAATGTTAGACATTATGAGAAGGTCTGGGTACGTCAAGATCGTAGATGGTGTCAAAGGTAGGAAGATGTCGAGACGAAGATGAGGGCGCTGAGATAGAGGTGAGCGTGCGGCGACTGTCGAAGTGCTGGAGGGAGCGTCGACCTGGGTTCAGGGAAGAGGATAGTGGTAGCAAATAGAGCTTAGGAATCAAGAGGGGATAATACAAAACTGCGAAGACTAAGAGGAAGATGAGAAGATGAGGCAGGGGATAGAGAGGACATCTAGGGATGATGTGAGTTGCCGGGCAGAAGGCTGATGAGGTGAAGATCAACAGAGTCGGGATGTAGGATAAAGATCGTTGTTGCAGTTGCCAAACTTGATTATCATGCAAAAGTGAGAGTTGGTAATGATGAAAGAGGAAGAGAAAAGAACAGAATAAGGGAACAGGCAACGCGTTCGAGTAGTTATAGCGCGAACGCGAGTCTGGTTGTCTGCAACAGTGCCAGTGGCACTCTGACGTAGTCCTGCTCCTAAGCTGTCACTGCTCGAGATAAAATCAGTCGTCTTGTGGTGCCCTGAGTCTACTTTATTTTAGCTGCCTAATCCTCAGAGGAAAATCGTTGTGTCCCCCACCTGTTTTCCTCGCCTACTCTCTGCTTCTTTATCCGCCTCCTCTCTTCTCCCTCTGCAGTCCTCTTTCAACACAACCACACAGCTCATCTTTGAAAACCAACTCATCATGCCTTTCAAACCCTACAAGGCTTTCAAGCCCAAGCTTGACACTATCGTCGAGGTAGACGAAGAAACCCCCCCTCCCCCTGGCACTATCTGGCGTGTTTATTGTCCCCTGTGCTGCCCTATCTGCATCCGAAACCGCACATGCAAGACTGTTCTGCGCGAGCAGGCTAAGGCCAAGAGAGCTGCCAAGCTCAAGGCCAAGGCCGAGGCCAAGGCAAAGCCCAAGATCAAGGTTAAGGCCAAGGGTGTTGATGTTCCCAAAGCTGGTCACCCTGGCGAAACCTGCGGAAAGGTTTGGGAGGATGGCACCGGACACTACACCATGAAGCTTTGGGACGGTCACGATCATCCAGGAAAGGCCGAAAACGTCTGGTATTTCAAGGGACTCAGTGGTCCAGAGATCGCGCTCTTCGAGAACATCTACGCCGACGGCCTCCCTGAGTTCACCGACGAGGACCGAGCCAAGCTCAACGACAACGCCATGGGCTGGTAAGTTGTTTGCTCCTTGCAAGAAAAAGACTTTGCTGACCATGAACTCCCAGGTTTGACGAGCAGCTGGATCGCGTGCTGAACAACGAGGATCGGGAGACCTTCGAGGATGAAGTAGCCCGTCTCGAATCTATCGAAATCGACTGAGTTATCCGCCAACTCTCGTATGACGACATGGAAGACTATTGTTTCGGCCATGAGTAACGTCACGTCGGTGGTCAAGTGAGTCACTGTCATTCTCCATACCGCTCTACTTTGATACTAACTATGCCCTAGATCGGTTACGGCTACAGACCAAGATCAAGGAGTAATAGTGATGAAGAAAGTAATGGGCTGGGCATCAAAGGAATCGAGAGCATAGAGAGTGACTCTATCAACTGTCTCACTGGGAAGTAGTGTTGAGATGCAGATGTCCCGATTAGCCCCGAATGAACTCCTTGATCTTTATGATATAACATGGCCACTCTGTCACTGAGTGAATGCTGACCTTCTATCCAAATCCTTGAGTGGCGGCAACTTTGTTCCTCCTACCGCTTGCTCTTGCGCTACAACTCTCGCTTCCCCTGTGAAGCCCACTGAGTCTATCAAGCCTACCGAGGAGAAGCACACTGGTGAGGTTAAGCCCGAATCTACCGGTGAGGTTAAGCGGAACAAGTGATCCTTCAAGGCGGACAGACGAACACGCGAACACGTGCCGATGATGGCTGACCTTGACAGTCACTGAGGGGAACTTGCCGCTGTGCTTTGGAACAAACATCATTGCATTAATCATCGAACATGTGCTAACTATTGCTATAGTCCTTTCCTAGTCAAACCAAGTTTCATCAAACTCCACATCCAAGACCTCGACTTCCCGCCGTTACTCCTTCCGAATAGACCCCGAGTGGCATTCCCACTAGAGCTTCCTCCGCTGCCGTCCCAATGACCAAGAACATGCTCAAGCAAAGTCGAGTTTCCAACCGCGCCCCCAAAGATATTCACAAGCGAGCCCTGATCAGCGTCCAACAAGCCCCCGACAACATCTCCAAGCAACGAGATCACCGGCACCGTGAAGCGGATGTGCTTCTTGTTCAAGACACCCTCGACGTACTTGATATGCTCTCCGTTCGCCATAGTGGAGTTGCCCGTTGCGTTGAACTCGATATACCCTTGACTCAGAGAACCCTTCTGGCTGTCGAGAATCTCTGAGAGGTTGGGGACTAGCTCATCGAAAAAGAAGTTGCCTTCGAAAGGGACTGTGTTGTTGCCCGGCCAGAGTTGAAGATCGTACAAGTTGATGAGGCCGAGTCTTGTTTCGCCAGACATGACGTTGAAAGTCAGGTTGCCAAGACCAAGACGAAGAACGCCGGAGTTGGGGATGTTGAGGTTGCCTTTCATGTTGTACTTGGATGTGCGGTTGGACTGCAGATCGAAGGTCAAGTCAATGAGACCAAAGCCATCAAGATAGGTGAGTGATGGAATCTCAATCGTCTTGTCTAACGAACGGTGGTACTTCAGCGCCCCCAGATGGATCTCCGGCTTGCCTTCCAACGACAACTCGACCTTGGGCTTATCGAAGAACTCGTTGAACCAGAGCAGAAGCTCAGTGTGGTTCGTCACCTTCATCGTCTGGTTGACAACTGTCACATCCGTCTTGTGGTTGAGATGGAGGTCCGGGAGCTTGAGCATGAGGAACGAGGACATTGGGTGAGTCTCCTTGTTGTATAGATACAAGTCGACGGGCTTGAGATTGGCAGCCAAAGGTGTGTCCAACGACGTGATGATGCTCATATTGACTTCATCCGGTGAGATCACTTGCAGAGCGCCGCCTTCAATTGGGAGCTTTTGACCATTGAGGATGTTTTGGACAATTGCTGGAATGATGACCGTGAAGCTAATAGATCGATTAGACAGGGCTACGAACGACCGAGACAGACGACTTACAGCAATGGAAGCAAGATAGCGAGAAGGATGACGATACCGAGCAAATACCACCATTTGAACTTGATGAGATGCGCTTTCACCTTCTGCCATTTCGTCGGTCCTACAGCGGCTTTCTCATCGCGAATCTGGTCATCAGAAGGCGCATTGTCGCTCTGAGCATCTTGCGCTGGCGCATCAGCTGGAATGGTCTTGTCATGCGACTCAGACGCAGCGCCAACCATACGATCTTCTGTTGAAGCCATTTCGAAATACAGCGGTACTCAGCGACAACAGCGAAGCGAGCAACTATCACCAAAGACGCAAAGATAAGGGGAACAGCCTAGCCCAACTGCAACGGCCAAGGCAAGGTTATACAAGGGTCAATACGCTAGCGAATCTACAACAGGGCACATCCCAGTTAGTGTCACTTGGTGAACGGCAACCAAATAGTGATCTTCAGCGGGGTTAAGGCGCTAGCGGATCAATACGAGTTGATCCTTGGCGGAATCTGATAAATGATGGGCGGAACTATGGCAGAAGCAATGTGGCACATGATCATGTTGGCTCTTCCCCTCACTTTCTGTTTTGGTGAAGAAGCTTAAGTGTATGCAGATTTGGGTGTGTACTCTTCTAGTCTAGTTTGCGATTGATTCCCAAAGAATGGCAGCTGGATTGAATTGACTTTCATTTTGAATGACGTCGGTTAGCTCGCTTGCTCGCGTCTTCAACGGCTGGGATCAACGGCGCATGGCTTGTCAGGGCACACAGTGCGCGATAACTCGGTAATTTCTCGCCAAGGTTAGGGGACAGGCTTAGGCTCACGCGCTGTCTTGAACGCTTACAGGGTTGGAGTGCCCGAGCACAAAAGCAAGAAACGAGTCTGGACCACCAACGAACAAGGGTTTGGTCAAGGAATCATTGCGGCACCGACAAAGGAAAGAAACCGGACTGGGATCATGAACACGATTTTGAGAAGTTACCCAACATTATCGCGTCCCTGTTCAGACAATTGTATTCATAACCAATGGGCTCGTAGAAAGACACCAATAATTGAACATCACCAATTGAGCATCGATTGAACACAACGTCAAACAGTTGAAGACTTGTAATTCATTCTTCAATATTTTTATTACTGGGTATCGTATACATAGAACATACCAAAACATTAATTCCATAACAATTGCAAGTCATTACCCATCGCGCATCATTACGTCCGACCCATAAGCTCCTTCAAAATAGCATGTACCAAATCTGCAACAGTAGCAACAAGCTGGAATAGTTAGCAAAATGTCAATACTAAACAAACTCATGTACTTACCGGTGTCGCATCTCCAATGAGCTCAGATACTTGATTCACAAAAGTCTTGCTAAGCAAATTCTCTGCATTACCAACCAGCGATATCAAGCCCTTGATGGTGTTAGGTGTGAGGAATGGCATGATCTGGTCAATTATGCCCTTGATGTCAATCTTCTTCAGTGCATTGAGTAAGGGCTTGATCGCGTCGACGAGACCAGAAAGATCTAGGCCATCGAGCTCTTCGAGGATAGGCTCGATGATCTCGAAGAGACTTTCTAGATCGACCTTGTTTAAAACTTCGATCAGTGGTACAGCGCCTGAAATGAGGGTGTGGGTTTGGTTGACGAATTTATCGCTGAGGAGATCTCCAGCGTTGTCAACTAATCCGACAATTCCCTTGACTGACTTGGGCGTTAACAAAGGTTTGATTGCTTCGAGCAGACCTTCGATATCAATGTCATCCAGTGAATCAAGCAGTGGCATGATCTTGCCAATCAGCTTAGCAAGATCAATCTTCGAGAGCGCATTAAGAAGAGGCTTGACCTTCTTGATCAAATCGCCAAAGTCAATCTCGCCCAGTGCTTCGAGAAGAGGCGAGAGCTGCCTGATGAGCTTCTTGAGATCAATGTCGCCCAGAGCCGACACCAAAGGTACAGCATCACCGATGAGGGTCTGCGTCTGGTTGACGAACTTGGGCGTGAGGAGATCTTCTGCATTACCAAGAAGACCAATAATACCTTTAATACCCTTTGGTGAAAGCAAAGGCGCAACGGCGTCGAGTAGACCCTTGATGTCCAAGTCACTGATCTCATCTAGCAATGGACCGAGTTTCTTGATGAGTTTACCAAGATCAATCTTACCAAGCTCTTTCAGTAACGGCGAAACTTGATCAATGAGATCAGGAAGGTCCGCTTCGCTGAGCGAGGAGATCAAAGGTACAGCGCCGGTAATAAGTGTCTGAGTCTCATTGACGAATTTACTCGTCAGCAAATCCTCTGCGTTACCCAGCAATCCCACGATACCCTTGACAGAGTCCTTCGTGAGTAGCGGTGCCACTGCGCTGAGCAGGCCTTCGAGATCAAGCTTGCCGAGCATCTTGAGAAGTGGACCAACTTGATCCAACAGGTCCTCAAGATCCAACTTGGAAAGACTGGTAAGTAGTGGTGAAGCCTTGGAGATAAGACCCTTTGTTTGGGATACAAAGTCCTTGGTAAGAAGATCCTCGGCGTTGTCAAGCAACCCGACAATACCCTTGATAGACTCTTTAGTAAGAAGAGGCTGGACAGCGGCGAGGATCTCATCAAGCTTCAATTTGCCGACTTGCTTCAGCAGGGGACCAACTTGATCAAGCAAGCCCTTCAGATCAGCCTTGTCCAAGCTGCTCAACAAAGGCGCAGCCTTGGCGATCAATAGCTTAGTCTGGGAAACAAAGTCCTTGGTAAGAAGATTCTCCGCGTTATTTAGCAGACCAATGATGCCGTTGATGGAGTTCTTCGTTAGCAAAGGTCGCACCGCGCTGAGGATGTCTTCGAGCTTCAGCTTGCCAACTTCCTTCAACAGAGGTCCGACCTGATCCAGTAGGCCCTTGATGTCTGCGTCATCAAGACTGTCGAGTAGAGGTGATGCCTTGGAGATAAGAGACTTGGTCTGAGACACAAAATCCTTGGTGAGCAAGTTCTCAGCGTTACCAAGAAGGCCAACCAGGCCCTTGATAGAGTCCTTGGTGAGTAGTGGAGCAAGCGCGTCAATGACACTCTTGAGATCGATCTTGCCCAGGCTGGTAAGAAGAGGGCTGGCGTTGGAAATGAGCTTCTTGGTGTCTGAGACAAAGTCCTTCGTCAAGAGATCCTCAGCATTGCCTAAGAGACCGATGATACCCTTCACAGAGTCCTTGGTCAACAGAGGTCGTAGTGAGTCAAGTACGCCGGCCAAGTCGATCTTTCCGAGGCTGTTGATGAGGGGACCAGCGCTTTGAAGAAGAGTCTTGATATTCTTGACTGTCTCCTTAGAGAGGAGGTCTTCAGCGTTGGTGAGTAATCCCACGAGACCCTGGATGGCATCCTTCTTGAGAAGTGGACTCAATGCATCAAGAATGCCCTTGATATCAAGGTCACCAAGCTTATCAATCAGAGGTGATGCTTGTTTGAGTAAAACCTTGATACTCTTGACCGTCTCCTTCGATAACAGATCCTCGGCATTACCAAGAAGCGCCACCAAGCCTTGGATAGCCTCCTTCTTGAGAAGTGGGCTGAGAGCATCCAACAAGCCCTTAAGATCAAGATCTGCTAGCTTGTCGATCAGCGGCGACGCTTGCTTGAGTAGAACCTTGATGCTCTTGACAGTGTCCTTGGACAGAAGATCCTCGGCATTGCCAAGAAGCGCTACAAGGCCTTGAATTGCTTCCTTCTTCAAGATGGGACTCAAGGCATCGAGTATGCCCTTGAGATCAAGATCACCGAGCTTGTCAATCAGCGGCGATGCTTGTTTGAGCAAAACCTTGATAGCCTTGACAGTGTCCTTGGACAACAAGTCCTCGGCGTTGTTCAACAGTTGAACAAGACCCTGGATAGCGTCCTTCTTCAGGATCGGGCTCAAAGCATCCAAAACACCTTTGAGATCAACATCAGACAACTTCTCAATCAGCGGTGATGCTTCAGTGAGGAGCGTCTTGATACTTTTCACAGTTTCCTTGGTCAGAAGGTCTTCTGCATTGTTGAGCAGTCCGACAAGACCTTGGATAGCATCTTTCTTAAGGATGGGGCTCAAAGCGTCGAGAACACCCTTCAGATCAACGTCGTCGAGCTTAGCGATCAAGGGTGATGCAGCGCCAATGAGATCTTGCGTTTGATCCACAAACTTGGGTGTCAGAAGACTCTCCGCATTCTTCAACAGACTCAAGATACCCTTGATGGAATCATCCTTGAGAAGCGGCTGCAGCGCCTTCAAGACTTCCTCAAGGTTGAGTTTAGTGAGTTGTTTGAGGAGCGGCGCGATGTCCTTGATGATGGGGCTGACTTCGCCGAGAAGATCCTGGATCTCATCTACTGTCTTGGCTGTCAAAAGATCGCCAGCATTCTTGAGAAGAGTAACAATGCCCTGGATGGACTCCTTCTTGAGAAGAGGGTCCAAAGCTGTAAGAATGCCCTCGATGTCAAGTTTGGTGAGTTTCTTGAGAAGGGGAGCGACCTCATCGAGAACAGGCGCGACATCGCCAATAAGACCCTTGGTCTGTTTGACGAATTCCGGTGTGAGGAGGGTTGCGCCGTTGTTGAGAAGACCATTGATGTTCTTGAGGTTGTCGTCTGTGAGGAGCTTGAGAACCTTAGACACAATGCCAGCGATGTCGACGCCTTGGATCTCTTTCACAAGATCTTTCAGGTTGAGTTCGCCGACGAGGTCGAGAAGTGGTCCGGCCTTGGCGAGGAGGTTTCTGACTTGATTTGGCGCGGGTGGTTTGAGTGTTGCAGCCAGATACACCATGGCATCATGGAAGGCTTGGAGAAACTCTGGCGAAAGGAGATCGCCAAGAGCTTTAAAGAGGTCTTTCACATCCCCAAGGGCACCAGTGAGACCCTTGAGACCATCGCCCAGATCCCCAAGACCATCTAGTCCAGGAATGGCGGCGATTCTGGAGCCGCCATCATCTGAATCATCATCTGAGTCCCCGCCCTTTGACCCAGCCTTAGCCGTGCCATTCTGCCGTCTGACAAGAACAGGCGCTCTAGGAATCGCATTGCTCTTGAGCAAAGTATTCAACTCCTTGAGCGCATCCGTAAGTTCAGATCTGGGAACAAGAGCAAGATTATGCTTCTCCAAAAGCTGAACCAGTTCACCAGAAAGTTCAGGTGAAGACACGGTCCTAGAAGAGACAAAGCTGAACGGCAGGAGAGTGAGGAAAAGCTTTGAGAACCTCATTGTCGCTGTTGCCCTCAGACAAGAACAAAAAAGATTGAGTTCAGCGCCGGTTCTCGCGCACAGGTTGAGAAGACGGTTTCTCGCTAAGGCTATTGGTACTTTTTATCTCCTATTGACAGCTTTATCTCAGCCATTCATCACACCCGCATTTTGCTTGTTTGGGTTGTACAGTATGGATTCGTTAGCCGCGGTAGGGAAATTGAGCTTTGTCGATCATACCCTGTTTTGAGGAGGGAGGCACAGAGGACTACCCCTGCATCTCGCAAACCATTGCGCTTTGGGCACCGGAAGAGGTTGCATCAGTGACAAGGAGCCCCTGCCAACTCGGCATATCCCGTGAACAGTCACTGACTGACTAGACTGTGGACGATGAGGAGATGCGTGATGGTCACGGTGATGTGCGCCACTTGTCAATGCGCTGTGGGACATTTGTTAGGTACGCTAACGGTGGATGGGCTGGAAGGTTTACAGGGGACATGGTTCTGACAATGGGTTACTCGGCAGTCACCAAGATCAACAAGTTTAGACGAAGAGAAGACGTTCAATTGATAAGCTATCGTACGAGTGGCTGTTTCAAACTAATTATCGCGCTGCCTTGAAATCAACACCTCCAGCCCTATTAACAACCCCAACCCGATGGTAATACGTGCTAGATCTAACATACGGATCAAGCTTCCAGTAATTGAGCTGAAGCAATTGAGCCAACTCATCGCGTCTTGCGCCCACCTCTGCATCACCCTCTGTAGCAATCCATTCCGTAGTAGATTGAGTGAACTGGTCGATCAGCTCTTGACGCTCGAGCTGGATCTTGGTCTTTTTCTCTTCCGACTGCATGCGCTCGTTCTCACCGGGCACTGGGTCGACGTATTTGTATTCCCATGTGTCTTCACCGCCGTAGGACTTCTGCAGGTTACTCTTGGGGATGAACTTGAGGAGGCCCTTTGTGCCGTTTGTGAAGTGAATTTTGGATGCGACCACTGGGTCTAGCCAATGTTTGATGACGGTCCAGACGCCTAGACAAGATGTTAGAAATGGTCAATGAGTAGGAATAGAGATTGAGCTTACCCCAGAATACGAATGGCGCATTGTGAACAAGAACAACACCCAAAGTCTCGGGATATCGCGTCTCAAGAACATCAATCAGAAACTTGATGACATGAAAGTCCATGTTCCGAAGTCCGAAGCTAGTAAGATCAAAGATGAGGCAAACCTTATCGTTAGGCTCTCGCGCCATCATCCTCAGCGTCTCGATGTTATGCAAGACATACGTCTCCATAGCTTCAGCCGTCTGCTTGTGAGGATCATGGTACCGGACCCTGATAACATAGACCGGATGGTCGTCCTTGTCTGTGCCTCTGACATAGCTCTTCCCAGAGCGATACTGCTCCATGAAAGCTTTGTCATCAGACGTAAGGTCTGTCCTGAGACCGACTGCTTCACCGCCAGCGATGATGGTCTTTTGAACTTGTCGCTCTTCGCGCCAATTGATGGAGGAGACGAACATTTCAACGGCTTTGACGACGTCGAAGTCTCTGGCGCGGAGGAAGCGAAGTATGGTGGTGTCGGGATGATCAGCCAGGAAGGTCTCCCAGAGGTTATGGCTGAAGTGCTCTGGCGACTTGTTGTTCAAGTGGTGCAGGAAATCACCAGTCTTCTCTGGCGCATCGTGAGGAACATGATCACCGGAGAGGCGAAACAGATGAACCCAAGCTTCCTGCAGACTGCGCTTCTGCTCAACGGTAAGATTACCGCGAGTTCCTGGTTCGGAGGATGTCGACATGTTGAGATCGATTGTGCTGACAGATGAGAATGATGTGTTTCGAAAGCAAGTCAAAATTCCGTTCATGAAAGTGCTGTGCTCTTGAAGGTGCTGGTGATAGCTGGTCTCCAGTTATTTGAGCTCCATCACGGTGTCTCAAACCACAACCACTAATCTCTGGTGTTTCTTTTTCCGCCGATCTTGGTCGACGTCGTCAACAGGTCGGAAAGTGGTCCTGAATTGGGAAAAGGGGCCAAAGCGCACTAGACCATGCTCTGCGAGCATCGCATGCACCGCTCGGGGGCTAATGCACCCCGCACTTTGACAAACAAGTCAAGCATCAGCTATTTCGCATTCACATGACAGATCCGCGATTGCGGGGGAAGCCGAGATGCATGGTGTAAAGGAGGTTAGATCGAGATGTCAATGGCTTGATCAGATGCGATGATGATCGTGGGGAAACAGAGCCCGGCTTTTGGAGCGTGACGGGCCGATATTCTTCCTTGCAACGCCAACAACAACCACCCCAGACGCGTCGCATAACCATAGTCTTCTCTTGTTTCTTAGGATGCTCGCCCTAAGAAACGAAAGAGGAATATGACACTGTGAGGGACTAGGGTTACCGTTGTTGGCGTTGCAAGGAAGAATGTTGCTGAAGGGGGAAGGACAGATGGGAAGAGAGTAAGCATAGCTTTTATATCTCATTCAAAATTTGAGTTATGGGAGAGAAAAGCTAGAATTAGGTCTCCTTGTTATCGGAGTCAGGACTTTCTAAGTTTATTGCCGTCTCCTCAGAACCCTGTCTCAATATACCTACAAAGATAGAGTAAGGTTGCACAGGACACACATCTTAATATGAACTTTGCCATTCTTACCCCGGCATTTGTAATTCAATCTTTCAATATCAGTGCATAAGGATACATTGATAAACGAAAGGTCTATTTAAGATTTTTGAAGGTCGGTCATAACCGAAAGTTAACTTTCGAGAAAAATCGGATCGTAAGTTCCAGCAATTCACGAGCCATGACCCTTCAAACTTATAACCGTTATGAGCGAACTCTCTCTTAACCATCTCTTCACTGCTGCCCGAGTAATCGCTGGCATATTGCCTCCATGAATTACGCAACAGGTAGAAAGAAACGATCGTAACAAATACTATGATCGACATCTTGATATGAGGCTCGAAGAACCGACTATCACTTCGATGGAATACCAGAACGAATGGCAGTAATCAAATCACATGATCAGGTTGAAGGAACTTGCATCTCAGTGTTCAGCGTTATGTTCTCTTATTCAATATGTTCAACTGTGAAGAAAATATATACATTGCTTGGATTGCTGAAGATTTTGGCCTCGCCCAAGCTTAACCCCAAACCTCGAAGCGACTGATAGTCCCTTCCGTGCCCCGTCATCTCATTCGTTAAACCTCAATCTCATCGACGTCTTAGTTAAGAGCGTTGCTGACGGCAGTGTAAGCAGGCTTGGGCTGGTAGTTGCGGTCGTAGAGAAGAGGGTTGGTGTCTCTCCAAGAGTCCTTGTCAGAAACACCCCAGACAGTGATACCGACACACTTAGGAACATCGAGACAAGCCTTAGTGACGGTAGCAAAGTCGGTAGCACCGCCGTTCTCAATGTCGAGCTCAGTGATAGCAACCTCCTTGACGTTGGCACCAGCGAGAACCTTGAGAGCAGCAGGGAAACCAGAAGCAGGGTTCCAGCCACCAGGCTTGGCAAGATGGGCCTGGCTACCGATACCATCGATGGGAACACCCTCAGCAACCCACTTGTTAACGTGATCAACCATACCGCGGGTAACCTTGGCATAGTTGGCAATGTCAAGGTTGTAGTCGTTGATGTAGAGCTTGGCGTTGGGGTCAGCGGCGCGGGCAGCGCGGAAAGCAATTCGGACCATGTCCTCGCCGAGGACCTGGTAAATCTCGCTGTTACGCATGCTTCCATCCTCAGCGAAGACCTCGTTGACGACGTCCCAGTGGAGGATCTTGCCCTTGTAGCGGGTGACCATGGTCTTGACGTGGTTCTCAATGACCGAGGTCATGGTGGCGCGGTCTTTGATGTTCTTGACCCATTGAGGGAGCTGGGAGTACCAGACGAGAGTGTGGCCACGGATCTTCTTGCCGTTGGCGATGGCGAAGTCGACGACCTTGTCAGCGTTGCCAAAGGTGAACTGGCCACGAGAAGCTAGGCAAGTTAGTACGTTATCTTTAGAGCATTTTGTCACAGCACTTACGCTCGATGGCATCCCACTTCATGGAGTTCTCGTGGGTGACTTGACCAAACTCCCTCTTGACGATGGTGGTAAGAGGGTTGTTGTTGAGGTGGTAGTGATCGATCTCGGTACCGAAGTAGATCTTGCCCTTAGCGCGCATCTTGGCATCAAGACCAGTAGCAGCGTTGCCACCACCGTTGGTAGGAGGCTGCTCAGGCTCGGTAGGGGTAGGGTCGCTACCACCAGAGCCAGGGACACACTGGTAGTAGTAGTCGTTGATCTTCTCACACTTCAAGCCAGACTGGCAAGTCTTGGCACCATTCCAATCAATGCCACCACCTGAGCACGTTAGTATGTTGTATCTGGTCTTGTTGCATGTAAGACTTACACTGTCCCCAGATGGCAGACTGGGCCATGGCCAAAGGCGCGGCAGCGACGATGAGAGCGAGGAAGTGCATGATGACTGAGTCCCAAGAGATTGATGCTTAGAGATGCTGAACAAGAAAGAACCACAAATCCAAGGAAGCCATCAAAGACTTATATAGCTACTAACCAGCGGTCTACACGATCTTCGAAAAGTCCGACTATAACTCAACATCCCAGTCAATAACAATAGGAAATATTTATCCCGACCAATGGTGTCAAAAACGTGTTTTACCGGAAGACTTTGTTTCTGGGAGCCCTACGTGCGGAGAACCAAGTTCCGAGCAACGCCCATTGAGGAAATGACGGAGCATCGCCAAGATGCACGCTGTAACCTCAAAGAGCAAGTGGCATTTGAAATCTGGAAATGCCCCCGCAAATATGGGTCGTCAATCGGCTCACACAGCGGATAATGTGAGATTCTCTACCGAAATGAGTCGTGATATGCCTTAACTGGTGTGCTGTTCGTAGAACTCGAGATGGCGAAGCAGGGATCATGTTTACCCGATTGGAAGGGAATTGCGGTTTCTACCCCGGATATTAAATATTCTTACAAACCTTTACAACTTTATTTGATCGAGACCGATCCAGGTTACATATCTTTCACGGGGTAAACGCTGCGTTGTCCGGTGGCGGAGGAGAGTTGAGGTCAGTGACTGATTATCACAACCTGGTCTATAACAGCCTGATCGAAAGATCTTAGCCGAGTGCGACGTTGGAATGAGACTATCCAAGTGGTCTGATGGACGGAAGTAGATGAGTTTAAAATTATGAAGGATCCAGTGGGCATATCGACGACAGGAAATGCGAGATATCGCGCTCAGCTCGACCCATGGAGACCCTTCACTGGAATACCAGTAACTGGGGTTGAGGAGTGGCAAATGCTGGCCTGTCTAGGAGAAGAACGAATGTTGGCGTATGTAATTGGACCCGGATGATTATCAGCTACCTTCTTAGTACAATCACTGCATGAGGCCGTAGATCAACGCAGGTCCTGGCTAGATTCGCCAAGCCTTGCCTCAGTTGCCACACCAAACCCTTCATCTTTAAAGCTTCAATTACCCTATTGGTAGATAGTATGGAGGCGAAAAGTGAACACGAAAGAGGTTGTACTCTCCAACTCCGATTGCTGGCAATTCAATTCCGTATGTCTTATGTGAGAACACTCCCTCATTCGTAAAGACTTCTGATCTGGGTAATGGAAAAGCTGTAATGATACAACGGCTTTCTCGCCGGGTTTTGCCAGCTAATTAATTCATCAATCGTATTGGAGCGCATCGACTTGTAAAATGTCAACCAATGATAAGCTGAAATAGATTCTTGGCATTTGGCGTAGTCAAGGTCTCATTTCGGAGAGACTCAAATTGGAAGCGGAAGGTAACATTCCCGTTATCTTATCGAGTAAGGACGACCACATGATCACTATGAGGGGCAGATGAGCAGCAACCCAGCATGTCGTAACAGTATACTCATAATTATCTACCAAAACGCCTCATAGAGCCTTCATGTTAAGATACATCCCATTCTCAGGCTTAATCGTAATAACTCCCCTCGGCAGCACAAGCTTATCATCCATCGCAAGCGTCCACTCAAAAGCCCTAACCATATTCGCCAATAGACACCGCATCTCAGCCTTCGCGAAGCCCTGTCCGATACAGCTCCTCGGCCCGTGCAAAAAGGTGAGGAAGTTGTAGTTACTGCTCGCTCCGCCGTGCTGATTCGGTTTTCCGTCGTCGTTTATCCACCGCTCCGGTCGGAATTCTGCTGCGTCAGGTCCCCAGATTGAGGGAGCGCGGTTGATGTACCAGATTGACACGATGATGTCTGTGCCTTGGGGGATGAATTGATTGCCGATGTGCGTGTCGCGGAGGGCTTGGCGCATTGTTAGGGGGACGGTTGGGTAGAGGCGGAGGGTTTCATGCATGATGCCATTGAGGTAGGGCATTTGTTCGAGGATGCTGGCTAGTTCGGGGGTGTTGCTGTCCACGTCTGGGGGTAGGAAGGTTCTGACTTCTTCTCGGAGCTTGGTTTGGATGTCGGGGTGTTTGGTGAGTAGGTAGCATGCCCAAGTGAGTGCTGATGCTGTAGTCTCGTGCCTGTGAATGTCAGAAGATGCATCGTGATATGCCATGGTAAACTTACCCAGCTGCCAGGAAGGTCAATAATTGATCCTTCAAAGTCTCGTCAGAGAAATTGTTCGACTTGATAAGCAGCGACAAGAGATCAAAGTGATCATCTCCCTTCTCCACGATAGCAGCCTTCTTCTCTTTGATCATCGGGTAGCACAGATTATTCAAAGACCCAGTGAGATAGTTGAACAAATCATTCATCTTCCACGGAATAAGCCGAATGATCGGTAGTCCCAACGCCAGAGACAGCATGGAAAAGACAAGCTTCTCCCGACTAGGTTCAAGAAGCTGCTCGTAGATGTCCGCCAGCGGATCAACCCTCTTCTCGACAGTATCGAACTTACGGCCCAGACCAGCGATACCAATGATATCCAGAGTCACTTTGCTAGCCCATCCATTAAGCTCAACAACAGAAGATCTCGCCTCCGTGATGTCTTGTGTGATCGCCTTGGTAAGAGTCTCGCTCTTGGCCCACATCATCGGATATAGCTCCTTGATATGTCGAAAGTGGAACGCCGGCGTTGAATTCTTTCGAAGAAACTTGTGCTGATCCCCCTCCACGATAATGAGTCCATCTCCAAGAACATGGCGCAGGAAAGAGCTGATTCGTTTTGGCTTGGCAAAGTCGTAACAATTGTGCACCAGAAGATCTGCCAATAGTTGTGGGTTCATAAGACATAGCTGGTCGCGAAATGAATTTAACATAATAAGATCGTTCTGCGGGTACTCATTGGCAAGATCTAGGAAGAGATCGCCTGATGGTCTTCCTTTGACGACAAGAGACTTATGAGCTGCACTTAGGTATGCCTTTCGGGGAATTTAGTAGATGTCTCACAACGGGAGCAGCCACGCTTACCTTTGGTCCAGGAATACGTCGCAGTGGACTGAACAGCACTGGGTACAAGAATACCCAAAACACGACGCCGAAGGCATAGTTAATGAGTAAGATGAACGCCACTACTGCCAGGTGACTTGAACTGCTGTAGTAATTCGGAAACAACTTGATAGCAAAGAAGCCCTCGACACAGGCGGCGAGTGTAAGATTCGGAAACGTCAAGATCTTTGACATGACAGCCATGATGGGCGTTGCTGTGGATGTCAGTTCAGAAAAGTGCAGTACCCAAGATGATGATATCAATGGCCCGGTCGGTTATCTAAAATAGCAAACAAACTGAGATTAGGCCGCAATAGTTCCATGTGAACGTTGACCATCTTCCCCAACCGAGTTCTTAGTATGCGGTTAGTAATGCGCAGGGTTTGTGGGTGTGAAGCCATCGCCAAACCAGAAGCAGCATGATCGACAGTGCAAGCAACACCCGATTGGGTTTAGTATGCGAGCTGAGGGGCATCGATTTTGAAGGGTTTAGTTTACGAACATGGGCACGTGTTCAGCTCGCATGTTAAACTCTTTCACGATATTCTTCTTTTCTTCACATGTGTTAATTCTGTTGTCTTTTGAGCTGTTTGCTGTGTTCGTCATTTTGGCTTGTGAAGATGGATCTTTTCGCAACCTATTCCGAAACAAGATGATTCATCTCATCATTCCACAGCTGAGTCAATGAGCGAAGAAATTTCAACTTGTCGACCACAAGCAAGGTCACGGACTTGATGAAAAAGGCATGAATCGTACCAAACGCCCGAGCATTTTGACAATGCACCACTTCGATTGATCTGCAACCCTTTCAACTTCCCATCACGATGGCTCCAACCGTCGTCGTTGGCCTCATCCTCGGCTGTGCCCTTCTTGGAGGCTTCACCAGTATGTTCACGTCACATCAACACGGCTTCTTCGATGCAATACGTGTTTGCAATGCTGGTGAAAATTCATGTGTTCTGGACATGACAGAATCAGTGTCGAGACGCATTACAGGTTTTGAGCAAGTCGACGCCATGATCAATCTTCTTCTTGAGTTCTTTTCTCAAGGACTGAGGAAGAGTCCTGATGCTGAGGGTATGGATCTTGAGGCTTTGGTTGCTTTTGTGTATCTCGCTGCTCAATTTGGGGGCGCTTGGTATTTAATCGCTCTGGAAGGGTTGAGATTCGGGAACAAAGGGACGATACTGAGCTGGTATGTTTCATGTTTATAACCCCCCAGTTCTCTCATGATACTGACTCGTGTTCTAGGACGGGCACCTTCGGCATAGTGTTCCAAGCAGTCACAATCACCATCATCGCACCAGTTTACCTTACTCTACAACTCCTACTATCCCCTTCGAAACCGCGCCAAGCGCACTTACTCGTCGATCCGGCCGATCTCAACTTCCTACCTGTTGCGACCATTATATCCTATGTCCTTCCGACGATTGGTCTTTGCCTGCCGCTTGTGTTTGACATTTCCAGAGAGGCAAAGTTCATCGCCGTCGCGCTTTGGCAGCCTTTCCCGCTGTATCAATCAGCGCTGCAGAGCCTTTGGCGGATGTTCAGCCGGAACGAAAGCAATAAGGGACATGTCGATCTGAGGCATACAAAAGCTCTGCATCGGGCGTACATTTTCATTACTACATTGACAATGAGTGTTCACCTCATCGTGATGGGGACTATCGCTGCGTCTTGGATGGGTTTCGTGCAGTCTTTATCGGGACACCATATTCTCGCCCTGACCTCGATTGCAGATCCGCCGACGATGGCTCTCTTTGACCCACCTGTTTCAGCGATGGAGTCAAGAGAGATTGTAGTCTCTTTCTTGCGATGGGATGTTTACTGCACGTGTCTTTCCATGATCGTCTGGTCTGGCTATCAACTCTATGCTGCGCGGAGAGCGCCCAGTGTTGTGGCTATAGTCGTCAAAGTGACGCTATTGGCATTGGTTGGAGGTCCAATCTTCCCTGCATTGATGTTGCTTTGGCAGAGGGATGATATCGTGATGAGTGGAAGGGAGGCGGCCACGACAAAGAAGCAAAATTGAGAACATGACGAGGTCGAGATGAGTCAACAACAATTAAGATTCGTATACTAAGTACTAGACCAGATAGCAATACACAACATCAAGGCGAAAGCAAAGCCGCATCCTTAAAAACACCAAGACTATCCTGTCTACAATCCAACAACCTACTCTCCAACATCCTAGGCGAAGCTTTCCAAAGCACATTACCTTCCCCCTCAACACCATCAGCAGCCAACCACCCAACGGCACTCCTAATCCCAATAGCAGAGTTCAATCTAGTCAATATAATATCTGCGCGTTCTCCCTGCGCAGGCGTAGTGTAAACACAATGCGTAACAAGCCTAATCGAATGTACTATCATAATAGCAGCCGCGCCATCGTACATCATGGTCGAGGGCATACCGTTAGAGTCAATGTCACCGAGGGCGTAGGGTACGCAGAAGAGCATGTCGTCGACACATTTACGCACGTCGGATTCCAGCACGGGAACGCATTGCGCCCACATGGCTTGGTAGTTACTATACTCATCATCCACGGTCTGGAGGGTCGTTTGATACAGGAGCATACTCTGCAACAGGATCAATCGCGCTGAGCGAACGAGGATCATGATGCAAGCGGTCTCAGCGTCGTAGTGCATTTTCCCAGCGCCCATTTCTCCAAGGACGGTAGGGACGCCGCGACCTTCAAAGGTCATTTGCCAGTATGTTGCTGCTTCACAGTCCCAGTCGTTGAAGCCGTCTAGCATGTCGAAGCATTCTTGAAGGAGGAGACGTTCTTGGTCGGCGTCGCTGCTGGTTTCGGAGGTGGCTGAGGGACTGCCGATTTGTTGGAAGATGTCGGATTGGATAAATTGGAAGAGGCGGTGGCGGAGGGATAGGGTTTTTGACATCATTGCTAGAGCGCGGAGGAGGGGATCGAAGATGCCTATTACAGTGGCGATGGCGCCTGGGTCGGTGTATGTGTCGTCGCCGTGGAGGAATGAGTAAATTTGCTACAGCTTGTTAGTGTGAATGGACACAATTGAGACGCGAATTACTTACCAGTCGTAGTAAAGCAAGAAGGAAGAGCTCGGCTCCTCGTCTTGTACCAATTTGACTCGGTCCCCGTCTTTCCAAAAGATAAAACAAACCCGAAGCGTGCTCATTCGGATCACCCAATCCCTCACCACTAAAGTCCTACTCAAGTCAGCCCAGTCCACACTCTACTGTAGAGTCAACTCACCTTGTACGTGCAAAGCAGCAAGATGGTCGCAATAACACTATCATCAAGCGCCTGATCATCCGACTGTATACTCTGCTGCAAACCCTTTATCACCCTCCCATAATTCCTCAACGACCTCGTTCTGAGTTCTTCATTGCCCAAGTGATTATATGCAGCTAACTGAGCCACACTCAGCGTCGCAGTCTCAACTAACCCGCCGTCTTTGTGATGGTCAAAGAAGCTTGGGAGAAAGCTGAAGTGTCCTGGGAAGCCGTCGCCTTCGTCGGGTGAGACGAAGCGACGCACGAAATAACAGAGTGACATGTCATCGTAGGATTGGGTGGGCTGTTTGATGACGGCTAGAGATCTTCGGCGCGTTGATGGTTCGGGGAGTCGCTTTGTGGTTTTCGGTGGCGTTTTCTCTTTGGGCTTGTGCGGACTTGCTATAACGGTTACCGCCTTTGTTGTCTCTGCGGGCGCCGTGGTCGCTGCAACAGGCGGCGTTTTCGGCTTCTGGCCTGAATGTCGAAAGTGAAACTCGTCGGTATATCCAAGGCAAGGTTTGCCATAGTTGTAGCATCGTCGACACGTGGGTTTCCCCTCATCACACTATCATCATGATCAGCTTCAACCCTCTCAACGGTTCAGTCAGTGACATACCTTGACCTTGCGCTGTCGACAGCGCAGACAGCCTGAACTAAATCTTCCAGGAAACACCATGATTCAATAGTTTGTGTAAAATGTCTCAAGAGCTCGGGCAGCTGGGCGGTTTGAGTTCGAGTTGGGGAAGAGAAGAGACAAGATGGGGAAAGTGAAGCGAACCGGACAGTGTGAGCACGGACACTATCATTGCGTTAGCTACCAGGACATGGGTTGCGCGGAAACAGGGTTGTTGACAAGAGAGCAGCAGGGGTTGAAGGAGTCTGGACGGGGCCTCAACTACCGGGGAGTGGAGAGAAGAGGGAAGATCTGCATTTTAGCTCGTTGTGGTCAAGCTTGCGATAAGACACTCGTTTGGTTCCTGTTTGACACGAGCGTCAACCTCGGCTACAGCATCTTGATCGACTCCGCGGATTGCCGGGAAATCTGGGGATAGACTTTGACACTTTTATATGGCGTGAGTGTTTGTATAAGACGGTTCGGCAGTCGCTGATGACTGACAGTCTGGAACAATGAGATCACGACATTAGCCATCCAGTTTTGAACCGTCCGTTGTTTCGTATGCGCCACGCAATTTCACCATTATGTCGTCTTTACTCTACCACCCAGCTTTGAACTACATGCAAAGTCTTAATGACTTTTTCATGTCTCCAATGCTATCATGTCCACTACTCCTTACATCCATCTACGCTCCGACCCTCACCAACAATGCCTTGTCCTCAGTTGCATCTCATCTCCCTCCTAAGATATCACCTACCCTAAACCTCCAAATGATCAACAAGGTTCTCCTCATCTGGACTAGCCTCTCCATCCTCCGGTCCATCAACCGGATCCTCAATGTCATGGCTCACAACTCTTGGCGCCTCAGCCCCGCATCCAACTGGTCGTGGACGAATGAAATCGCCGTCGTCACTGGCGGCTCTAGCGGGATAGGCCTCAGCATCGTGCAGCGACTAACTGCGATGGGTATACAAATCGCCGTCCTAGATATTCAAGATCTGCCCAAGGAACTGCAAACCAATGATCGCGTCAAATTCTATCGCTGCGATGTCACCACCGTGGAATCTGTGGCCGAAGCTGCTGATGCTGTGAGACGCGAGCTTGGACATCCTACCATTTTGATCAATAACGCTGGCATCACGTCTCCCATGCCCATTCTTAAGATGTCAGAGTCTTTTCTGCGCAAGATCATGGGCGTTAATCTCATGTCGCTTTGGTTCACGACCCAACAATTCCTCCCAAGGATGATCCAGCTTAACAAAGGCCACATCATCACCGTCGCGAGCATCGCATCTTTCGTTGCGTTGGCTACAGGCGCAGACTACTCTGCCACCAAAGCCGGCGCGCTTTCTTTCCACGAGTCACTGGCCAGCGAGATCAAGCATTTTTACAAAGCGCCCAATGTTCTGACGACGGTTGTTCATCCCAACTTTGTCAGAACACCTCTTGTTGAGGGCTTTGTTGATCGTTTGGAGCGCGGTGGTGTTCGACTCTTGACCCCGGATGATATTGCCAAGGAGGTTGTCGCGCAGATTAAACGTAGACGTGGTGGTCAACTTATTATTCCAAAGTCGGCCTCTGCTATCTCGGGGATCAGAGGATGGCCTACTTGGTTACAGGAGATTTTGAGGGATATGATCGGAAGAGTCTAGATTAGTGAAAAGTAGGAGTTGCACATGTCATGAATAGACAGCATAAATTCCAAGCAGTTATCTAATTGTTCGTGCAAACCGTGATTTGCCCTAGAACGAGACCAAAATTTAGTGCCAAATTTCTGACCGAACACATAAAGACGGCCTGCCCCTCCCTGCATAAATATTGCTTTGTTCTCAACGTCTCACCAATCTTTGCTCAGAGCACCTGGCCACCATCGCAAGGCAAAGTCAACACCGCAAACATGGCGATCGGAAGCTGGCTAAAACTCATTTTCGTCTGGCTCTATGCCGCAATAATCTCACCATGGCTAGTCACTGATTTCGCTATTGACATAATCCTCTACCTGATCCCATTCTTCCGACCCTCACGAAAATGGTCTCTCAACCAAGCCGCCCACGTACGCCTCGTCCGATTTGCCCTTCTCTACTGGTCCCTCGTCAAAGCTGGCGACAAATTACGACTTGAACCAAAGCGAGAAAAGAACCGATTCGAGGTCATCGCGCCGAGATCGTCCAAGCTCTACAGAGGCATCCTCTCAGATTATGCAGTACTGCCTGTGGAGATTGGGATGACTTGGACGCCAGCACGACCACCACCTGCTGGGTTGGTTCATTCTGGGATGACTGTAGCTTTGCACTTTCATGGAGGAGGCTACGTGATTGGAAATGGCCGCGATGGAGATACCGGATACCTGGCGAGAACTCTTGTCAAGCACATGGGTTGTACACATGTGTGCACACCACAGTATCGACTTTCTAGCAGCGACAACGGACAATTTCCCGCACCACTACAAGATGCACTTACGGCATATCTCGACCTGACCAAAACTAAGGGCATTCCTGCAAGCCAAATCATCCTGTCAGGCGACTCAGCAGGAGCCAACTTGGCTCTCGCTTTGATACGATACATTCACGAATACGGACAAGCCGACGACATCTCGTTTCCTCGAGCTATGGCCCTCTGGTCACCCTGGGTCGACATCGCTGGTGCTTTGGAACAGGATATCAAGTTATCACCACACTACAAAACAGACTATCTAAACATCCTCTTCGCCCGCTGGGGCGCAACCACCATCTCGGGCTTCGGCGCAACGGACCCCGCGGGGCCATACCTCTCACCCCTCCGAAACCCGTTCAAGCTCCCGCATTCAATGCCGGTATACGTCAATGCAGGTGGAGGCGAGGTGCTGTACCATGACATCGAGAACTTCTGCCAACGGTACAAGAAGGCTGGTTGGAATGTGCATCTGGACGTATCGGAAGGGTGTCCTCATGACATTATCTTGTTGGGTGACTTCATTGGATTCGGGGCCGAGGCAGAGAAAGCTGCTGGGGAAGCTAGAAAGTTCTTGAATGTGAATGCGGGGTTGAAGCTGAAGAGCTATGCCCCGCGGAAGTTGTGATGGAGACCAGCTTAGATCCTCAACAATGATCGTCGTATAGCTTTCACATGCTAGAGAAGAGAATTGACTTGTCAACTACCCCTCTGTCGCGTGGTCATGCATCTAGTGACATACAACAACATGCACGGCTAGACTCGCAGTAAACTTAATGCAACCTCTAGGGAGACGATTGTCGGAGAATACCCCGCAATGTTCTGTTCATAACTGTAAGTCTTCTCTTTGCAGTTTAGCTTGCGATTGCGGCCTCGTTTCCGCGTGGGCCAACAACGTCATGGTCCGAGCAAGGGTTCAGCGACGATCGTTTCCGCGGACCCCGAGATTCGGAAGCTATCCTTTATTCTACGGAGTGATGGCATGATGCAAGTTGCGCTGAAAGATAGCCGAGGCTTATTCATCTTCTTGAGATTCGAAGTTATCACAAACTTCTGCTCTTATACTACTTGGCAACACCAGCTTTGTCTCTCATGATCATCTCAACCGACACACTTTGACTATCACCATGGCACATCAAGCAGAAGACAAGTCCTTTGATGTTATTATCATCGGCGCTGGAATCTCCGGCATCAACGCAGCATACCGTCTCCAGACAGAAGGTCCAGCAAACCTTACCTACGCCATTCTCGAATCCCGCGATAGCATCGGCGGGACTTGGGATCTGTTCAAGTACCCCGGCATCCGATCAGACTCTGACATTTTCACCTTTGGCTTCTCATGGAGTCCGTGGAAGCACAAGGAATCGTTGGCGCCTGGTGATAAGATCAAAGACTACATGATCGAATCAGCTCGCTCAACTGGCATTGATCATCATGTTTGTTACAGTCATTCTGTTAAAGAGGCCAATTGGTCTTCTGAAGACAAGAAATGGAATCTTCAGGTTTTTCGGAACGGTGATGAGAAGCCTGTTACGTTCCAGGCGAGGTTCATCCTTCTTGGAACGGGCTATTACGACTATCAGACACCATTGCAGACTGTCATTCCTGGACTTGAGAGGTTCCAAGGCAAAGTCATCCACCCTCAGTTCTGGCCCGAAGACTATGATTACACCAACAAGGAAGTAGTCATCATCGGAAGCGGCGCCACAGCTATCACCATCGTCCCCTCCATGGCCGATAAAGCCAAACGCGTCACAATGCTCCAACGAAGTCCAGGCTATATCTTCCCCGTCCCATCAACCAGCTTCTTCACGCGTCTTCTATTCACCATTCTCCCCGCCAGTCTCGCGCTATTTATCAACCGCCTCTTGTGGCTCGTCCGAACATATGTCACCAACGCCTTCTGCAAGTCCTGTCCTGGCTTAGCCAAGAGGATCATCAAGCATGTTACGGTTAAGCAACTTCCTCCCGATGTTAGCTGGGATCCCCACTTCAAACCGCGCTACAATCCCTGGGAACAACGTCTTTGTGCTTGTTTGAACGGCGACTTTTTTTCTGCGCTGCGGTCTGGCAAGGCTGATGTCGTCACGGACAAGATCAAGACGGTGACCGAGAAGACCATTGAGCTTGAGTCCGGAGCAACGCTTCATCCTGATCTTATCGTCACAGCCACCGGTCTCAAGCTTCGATTCGGCGGCGGTGTCAAGTTCAGCGTTGATGGCAATGCTATCAACGTAGCCGACAAGTACGCCTGGAAGTCCGCCATGCTCCAAGACGTACCGAATCTGGTCTTCGTCTTTGGCTACGAGAACGCATCGTGGACTTTAGGTGCAGATGTCAGCGCTCGACTGTTCGTACGCGTTCTGCAGAAGATGGAGGAAAAGAAAGCTGTTGCTGTCGTGCCCAAGTTGACTTCGTCGGCGAGTATGCCTGTCAAGCAAGTAATGAGTCTTTCTTCGACGTACCTGAAGAACCTCAGTTCTGTGTTTCCTAAGGGAGGTACAGGTCCTTGGAGTCCCAAGAGCCATTACTTCTCTGATATGGCGGGGGCGAGATGGGGGGATATTGTCACGGACTTGGAGTACATTTCATGAGGTAGTCTATGTATGATAGTGGTTCTCGATAGTATGTCTAGCTTCGGAGGAATGTTCGCGGCGTTGATATGTAGTAATGCGAAGTCAATTGTGTTCATTTCATATTGAAACATCGGTGAAGCGACGTGACAAAGCGTCTTCAGCAGTTACCCAAGTCTCATCGCCATCATGCTTCGATTCCGTGCTCCATACCAGCTTCTTCTCAACACCAACATTTATATAACATGATGCGTCTCTGAAAAGTCCTTGCCGCACCCGCACGACAAGACATAACCCATCCGACAACGGTATTGCAGTATAAGACTGACTGATATCGATAGGTACGTACTCAACTCTTGGGTGTTCCGGCATTGAGGTTATCTCACCAGTAGATGCAGAGCAGTAGCGTCCCAGCTTTTCGTTCCATCTATGAACATGTATTCCTAAATACTTTTGTTCAACTTTCTTGTTATGAATATTTGCAGTATTGATGGTGAATGGCGGCAGTTCTGCATCTGGATCCCTGGGTCGGAAGGTAAGGCCCGCTGTTTGACCAGTACCGATCATCTTGTTGAACCTCTCTAGTACGTGAGCCTGGATGCGCGACTCCGGTAACGGAAAGACGATGTTCTCTGGAGAGTCGCTACTGAGGGTGTACTCGGCGTTCTCGAGGGGTAGCGAGCGGAACTTGAATAGCGAAGATCCTGTTAGAGATACCGGAGACGAGGGATACGACAGCTCCAACGGGACATATGCTTTGATGAGAATAGTCTCGGGCGGATCGGCCGGTGGCCCTTTTATACTGGTCTCAGAGTCAAACTGTCTCAGTCTATAGACTGACTCATTCTCTGCCTTTTCATCCTCCTCTTTCAGACATAGACGTAACGGCATCAGGCGAATCCTGAACCATCGACATCGATACGCATGTTCCACTCTCTGATATCCCACGGACGACAGCTTTTTAATCGGTATAGCGATATATCCATCTTTATTCCAGCATCGTAATATGGCAAGCAAACACATGACTTTCATTCCTTTGGAGTCTTGTCTAGCCGGTGTGATAACAAGACCGTGATCAACAGCTTTTACTGGTTGCACATTCTTGGAGAACCGGACTGTGCCGACGACGTCGACTTTGTCAATTCCACAGGGAATGTCGCTTGGGTTGACGGGCAGTGGACAGAGCCTGACGAGTGTCGCTGATAGGCTGATGTTCTGCTTCACTATGTCGTATGGTGAATGGCTGCCAGGGAAGTCTTTTGGCGTCATGATATCGTGCGAATCTCTGAAGCAAAGAACCGATGGTGCTAGTAACCCCAGGAAACGAAAGCCCCGTGATGATGCCCCTTCACCAGCGGAGTAGCCTTGATCTTCCAATGGTTCTGTAGACCATGCGAATAACGAGTCATCGTTGGAAAGCTTCATAATCTCCATCTGAAGCCGATAAAAAGCTTTCTGACCTTCGCCATATATAAGCGGCATGTTGACATCGAAGAGACCTAAAAGAGAGTATGCCTGGTCTTCTAGTCTGGTAGTCTGTCGCATCGACGCCCATGACATGATCATGGCAACGCTGACATGCGCCCACTTATGCTTTCGCAAAGTAGCGACATCAATCTTCGTGACCGCCGAGATCATCTGACTCAAGGTTGCTTTTGTACCGACTTCTTGCCAGTCTTGGGCACAGAATATTACTTCATGCGGCGCAAGTAACTCCTGCAGTGTCCATCCTCTCGTAAACCACCGACTTCGACGAAAAGCAGAATCCTGAGACACAGGATTTTCAGTGCTGGGAACATCTTCCAAATACACGTAACATGCTGCAGAGTCACGATACCACTGGAACATAGAGTTAATAGCTTCAGAGAGTTCTGCGCTTGATGTCTTGTCTATGCAGCATGTGTCTATCCAGGCATAATCAAATCCCTCATTCCTGGCTTTGGCGCAGAAGTCGATGATTTTTCGATATCCTTTTGAGTGTTCCGAAAGTGGGATCAAGCCTGTCATCTGTTGATATGAAACTTCCTCGTTTGTCCATACATGTGAGAGGATGGCGTATGTTGGGAGTCCGCGACCGAGGTCTCCGACGAAGGACTCGAGCTCGAGGGTCTCGACATTGATAAGGCGCATGGTACAGGCGGGGCCAGAGGTCCAGAGTTTTCCAAAAGCAGATCGGCAAGTTCATTGACTTTTTTGACACATCTATCGGCGGAAATGAGCCAGACACTGTGATTGTGTCGAGGTCTGTATTCGTGAGTCTTGGCCTCGATGTGGGCTTATGCAAGGAACTAAAATCTCACCGACACGTGATTGGCTGGTCGTAGAGCTATCGACTGTTGAGATCTCTGGCTACTCCACAAATGAGCTCGAATTTATGACATCTGATGAATTATCCACAGCTTTTGAGTTTGACATGTTCAAGCTTCGTACAGATTACATGCATCTCGGAGTTTGGCTTCAAGAGTGCCGGTCGACTGCGGCACCTGGGAAAACGATGACGAGCAACACCAAGACCCATTATTCACTGTAACTAGCAGCACTGCCTCAATCAAGGCAGTGATGAAATCCGTCGATCTGTAAAATGGTACCACTGGGATTCTAATCTAAGACATCTGAAGCGAGACAGCTTCTAATCGAAATTGCCTAATGAGGATAGGGCTGAGGCTCACACTCCGCCACCTCACGCTCTAGTCGGCGACGTCGCTTATACCCGCCGTCAGCTTACGTCGGACAATGGTCCGGTAGGCTCGTTTACCCACGAGCTAACGCTTCAAGTAAGAACGTTGATTGGCTGCCTTGATTGATGATTGTGAACGAAACGACAGTCAAGTTGGCGTTGGCCATTGTTTTCCGGGATATCGGCAGATGTCGAGGCTGGCATGCGGATCTGGCGGAATATAGAACTCTATTTTCTCTATGCGAAGCAAATTGGATCATTTTCGTTTCTCAGCCACCTTTTCCAGATTACTGGGGCTCGATATAGAACGGACATGGCCTTGACCATCACGGACGCTATATAAGAGGCTACTCATCACCAGTGAGACTACTTGATATCAACCATTCCAACAAGTCACTGCTCGTACTTCACTCCCATCCTCCCCAGCCTCGCACCATGAATTACCTCAATCTTCTTCTCCTCGCTTCCACCACTGCTTGGGCATATCCCAAGCCTGGGAGCCCCCCCGGAGCGTTGTACTTTCTGGACAGTGACCCTCATGGAGCTTCAGTTGTGTCGTTTCCCATGTGGGCAGATGGTTCTCTAGGCAAGCCCCTCAGGACTTCGACAGACGGACAAGGCCTCATTGGCGTCAACGCCAACGGTTCCGTTGCAGTCGGTGAGTTCAAAAGCCCAATGTGTACCTACAGTGCTGACTAGTCGTTCAGATCCATTGTTCTCCCAAGGTTCCGTCGTCGTAGATGGAAACCTCCTCTTCACAGTCAACGCCGGCTCCAACACTCTAGCCACCTTTCACATCCCTAAGGACGACCCATCTCACCCTGTCCTCATGGGTCAGCCAGTTGACACTGTCGGCACTACCCCTAACACAGTTGCCTATTCCCGCAAGCACAACATCGCCTGCGTCGCCAATACTGGCACCAAACCTGGAGTTCAATGTTTCGGTGTGTCCAGTAGCAACGGTATCAAGCCAGTCGGCGGTCTCAGACCCCTTCCGATCGTGAGCCAGACAAATCCAATCACTGGAGTACCTAACACTGCTTCAAACATCCTCTTCAACCCTTCCGAGACGGCTCTTTTTGTAGCTATCAAGGGCGATGGTATGAGTTCTGGCTACATCTATGCTTACAAGATCGAGAACGGTACGGTCAGCGAAGAAGCCGTCGAATCTCGACCTGACAACCTCCCACTTCCTTTTGCTATCAGTTTCGTGGACGATAGCTCTGCTCTCGTAGCCACTCCCGCTTACGGTGCTGCATTTGTGTCTATCGCCAAGGACCTTGGTGTTACTACTGACGCTATCGTCAACGTCACGGGCCAGATGGCGACTTGCTGGACTGCCAAGTCTCCCGACACTGGATCTATATACCTCCTCGACGCAGGTGTGCCAGATGTTTATGCGGTTAATACTGAGACTCAGGCTCTGAGCCGTACTCTTCCTGGCTATGAGCAAGGCATGGGCAATTTTGATGGCACCATCGTGGGATCTAAGCTGTATGCGCTCCAGGCTGCTCCTGCTATTGCAATTCTTGACCTTGAAGATTCTTCTTGTGGTCCGGAGGTTGTTGATTTGAAGGGCTTTGGTAACCGTTCCTCGTGGACTGGTATGGCTGCGTATCCTTGAGATCCATAGCATGAGTTACCATTGGGCAATTGACACGTCGTCGACTCGCGGCATTTTCTCTCTCTCGTGGTCCTTACTAGGTACAGCCCTTTAAACAGGCTTGTGTATAGTCCGTCTACCATTTAGGCAAAATAAAATCTTGGTATCTCGCCCCCAATCGTTCAACGTCGTGTTCCCTCCACCATATCGCTGCTTATCTGCAGAGATAAGAATCATCCACTGATAACGGCCGTAAGCACAGCGCATCTCCACATCAAACGACCCCAAATTTCCTCATTCGGAAGAATAGAGCGAGATGACCTCCAGTGAGAGATTCCTTCTGCCTAATACCACCAAAAGATCTTTATAATAACAACCCGGAGAAACCAGTCAGTCTTCTTCAACTGTTTCTAAGTTCAAGCCTCAATGCCTGGTGTACCAAAGGTAGAACGATGCCAAGGATGCAAGCGGAGAAGAGTAAAAGTAAGCCTCTGACATCATACCTGTTCTTGTGCTGATATCTGAAGTGCGATTTGAATTGGCCGACTTGCACGCCTTGCAAGAGATTGAAACTTGTTTGTTCGGGACCTTCGAGTCTGCATAAGTTCATTGTCAATGGATCCCACTCTTCTCAGCCGGAGGAAGCGGCGTCTTCATCAACCAGCGCGAGTGTGACAGCGAAAGATGCCACAGGGCCGTGGCTTAAGATTCGCAACTACAAGCACAAGGCAACGAAGGCTCCTGATGAAGATGCACCTGGATATGGTTTCTTCCGTCTCTCACGTCAACCTGCTTCAACGCCCGCCGAGCGCCTCTCATCTTATCTCATCACCCAATCTTCCAAATCTCCGGGCTTGATCGTCAATCTGGCATATCTCAAACACCTCCCTCGGCGCTTGAGCGAAAGTCCTGTCTTGGCAAGCTGTCTCAATGTTTTCTGTTACTCCTGGTCGAATTATCAACGTGGTCTACCTCCGGCACAACTCATCGATGCGAGACTATATGGGTTGGCTTTAAGGAGTTTGCATGGTGCACTCAATGGACCAGCACAGCTCCGCGTTGAGACTTTGACCGCTATGGCGATTTTACAAAAGATCGAGTTGCTGTTTGATGTGGAGAGGGGAAATCACCAGACGATCCATTCAGGCGGCATGATCCCGCTTATGATTAAGAAGGGACCGCCGTGTTTGGATGATCCTCTTGATATTCACTTGGCGCACGAAGCTCAAGTCACGTTGGTAAGGCTCAGACTCTGAAAACTGTTGAAAGATTTGCTGACACAACTATAGGCTGTGCATTGGCTGGTTCATCGCGGTGATAACTTCCTGTTACGCTCGCCGTGGATTGAACGCCTGCAAGAAGGGACTGAGAGGCTAGGCCTTGAAGATAACAAGTTCGACCTCAATCTGTCCTCGTTCGTCGTGGACGTCGCAATTGGCCGATGGCCAGAGTTCCTCCATGAGATGAACGACGTTCATTCCAACGAAGACCCCGTCGCAGCTCAAGGCCATGCAAAAAGTCTCCAAGCACGTCTCAAACATCATTTTGATCAGGTCTACAGATTGACAGCTCCAACATTAAAAAAAGCAGCAGAGCAACGCATCATACGAGACATCCCGGGCGGTGACACACCCAACGGCTTTGCATACGAATTCGCCACCTCTAAAGCCTTCGACCTATCCTTCTCATACTACACAGTATGTCTCATCCTCAAACTCATGATCCACAGTTTGAACGTCTTCCAAAACATCCAAGACGAAACAATATGGTCCGAATACCGTTTGTACTGCTCACAAATGACGAAATACATCCCGTATCTGCGTCAGCAAGGCCAGCTTGGCGCTATGTTGTTCGTTTCGTCATTTTGCGTTGCTTTTGAAGGGGCTACAGAGACAGAAAGGGTATACATCCGGGAATTTATTCTATGGACCGATGATTACAGGCAGAGGTTTCCGCGTGGGCAACAGGAGGCTGATGATTACTTCTGCTATGCTTCGAAGGCTATGACTGGTCGTCGGAACTTTGTTTTGACCCCCAGAAAGGATTTGCATGAATAGATGGATGCTGATAAACATTTCTCGGCGAAAGTGGGATATCTGCATCCCACTTGACTCCGATGTTGTAGGGTAGGCCTTAATTGAACTGCCGTTTGTGATAACCGCCGATGCTACGTCGTGTATGCTCGTCGCTTTAGAGTTTGGCGGCCTACCCGATCGTAGATTTTATCCGATGTTTATCACATATTCCTCGTAAAAAGGCCTAACGCTTCAATCGTGAACTTAATCGCCTTCCCATTCCAGTAGGTCAAAAGATCATTCATCTCATCCCACTCGGGTGATTGCCAGCAGGACAAGCTGTATACGACGCAGGGTACAGTTACGATCCGAGAACCCTGAGCCGATTACCTATAGCGCTATGAAACGGAATAATAATGGACTCTCCGCGGAAGACGGATATCGAGACAGATTTGGTCAATGGAAGCACCCGTCAATGAGTTCCCCGACAATGACATGCAGCGCCCTTTCTTTTTTCTCAACGGTCAAGAGTTTCAGATTCAAGACCTGGAACCACTGGCGTAATCAAAGGCCAGGTACTAATCAAAGCTCATTGCTTTTGCTACAACCGTTGGTCCAGGCTTTCGCAATGCGAAAATTGCTTTGTCTCCTTGGTGACATCTTCAGCCGTTATGACCAAGGGTTCACAGTTTCAGAACGGTGGATTAACTCGTGTAAGGCTACATCCTCCGACCACTAACAAACCGCGGAGCACGCCGTCTCCTTGTAGTGGTCCAGACTCCACTGTCACGGTAGCATTGCAGTGTCAAGTCAACAAGGGGACCCTGCTACAAAAGAAGGGATGCCAAGCTTTGGCTTGAAGAAGTGAGTTGAGTAACAAAAAACCAGGTTTTAAACGACTGAAAGTAAGTTTCGGCTAATTATCCAGAGAAGGAACAACACCGTCGATCCCCGTCGAGGTGGAAGAATTTCTCACAAACTCAATCTTTGCGCAAAAACTCAATCGTAAAGGCGCACGGGAGCGGAAAGTGAATATGGACACTAAAGAGATTAGCGTGATGAATATTAATAGAATTAGATCCGGGAAAAGGACCGCTGGAAAAATGATGCCCGAAATTGAAGAATAATTCTCTTTGCATATGGGTATTGCTTTTTAATGCTACTTTGACGGGCTGCACTACGCTATTCTGTGCGTATACTATCCTGGATTAAGAGTGCTTGAATGCAGGAGCTCTCTTTTGGAGGAACGACTGGATACCCTCCTGGAAATCATTCAGGCCAAAAGTAGAGTAGTAAAGCGCCTTCTCATGGGTCATCCCAGCGCTAAGCGTACTGTTTTCCACTGGATACGAGTTAGTGGTGGATCACAGAGCAGATAAGATAACATCTGAGACATACCTGTCAAGACAGCTTGCTTAGCCGTTTTGATGACCGGGCCCGAAAGTTTAGCGATCTTTTCAGCTAGAGCAGTAGCGGCAGGCAAAACCTCTGCCTTGGGGAACACCTTGGTGACAACTCCAAGACGCTCAAACTCTGCACCGCTGGCAGGCTCGCCTGTCAATACGAATTCCATTGCCTTTGATGTCACATGTCAGTTATAATTCATGCAAGGTGGCCTGAGATTGCGTAGGTGACAAACCTTGTGCTTGCCCAGGGCACGTGCCAGACGCTGTGTACCCCCAGCTCCAGGGATCGTTCCAATCTTGACCTCGGGGAGACCAAACATGGCATCTTCGGCGGCGTAGATGATGTCGCACTGCAGAGTGAAATGAGCTTAACTGCTACACATATATGTGATATGCCGGGACTTACAGCAAGGGAAATCTCGAATCCACCACCCAGCTAAGCACATTATTAGCATTGAGATTATCTGAGTGTCAATATACTTACAGCATAGCCTACAACGGCTGCAATGATCGGCTTGGTGAATCGATCAAGCGCATCCGTCAAGTCCTTGAGAAAGGCGATCTGGTGTGCCTTGGAAGTAGACAGCTCAACCAGCTCATTGAGATCCATCCCCGCTGCCACCATCGTTAATCACTGGTGGAACAAGACACGGCACTGATCGTCAGGAACTTACCGCAGAAATGGCCCTCTGGTCCACCAGTCAAAACCACGGCGCGCACCGACTCCACCGAGTCGAGGTAGGCCAAAGTAGCCACGATCTCATCGATGGTCTTCTGAGCAAAGGCATTGCGTTTCGCAGGTCTGTTGAACTGGATGGTTGCAACGCCCGTCTCTTCGACCATGGAGAGCTTGAGGTCTGTGAGATTGTCCATTGTGATGGGATATTCTTGGCGTAGGTGGTTAAGAGCTGAGAAAAAGAAAAGATGATGATGCAAAACTGTTTCTGTGTCCAAAGATCAAGTTTAAGTTCAACTTTGAGTCCCGTACAGTAGACACCTTGTCGCTACGATGTAACTCGTATAAAAAGTAAAGAACTCGAGTTTCGACCAAGTGGACATGTCACAGGTCCCGGAACGGTCGTTTCGGCATTTGGAGTAGGCGAATCCGTCGATCCCTTCTGTCAACGGTTTTGTATACCCGTTTAGGTTGATGACAACTCTCTGAGTAATGTCAGTGCATTTCTCACAAAAACGGAAGTTCGTCTTGACAGCTGCCAGCTTTTGTGAATAAACCCTTGCAGACAACCGTTTCAGGGACCCCTTGTAGTCCCCCCACTCCGAACGGTACGCTAAACGTCAACTGCATTTACTCCGTTTCGTTTTGGGGCATGACAACAATAACGGTCCCTGAAAATCTTACTGGGCAATCAGCTTCCAAGGTACAGCTAATGCGATCAAGCTCTGGAGGCCTTGGCGGGTTGCTTTTCCACGGAGGTCTACTGTCCTTTGTTCCAAAAGATCTAACTACTGCAACCTTATCCTGCGGAGGGAGGTCCACTAGGCAAATACACAAGGGATAAATAATGGAGCTGTATTATCGGGACAGGGCTGTCGATGTACGAGCTGCCGAAACGATGGAAGAGGACAAAGAAGTTTCTTGCTTCCGAAACAGTTCACGGAACAGGGAGCGGTAATTTATCCTGTTCGGAGAAGAAGCTGGTTTCGACAAGGTAACTTCCGTAAGCCAAGAATATAGCTTGTGTCTGGCATACATTACTTAAGTGCTTTTGTGTCCCCATAACGCAGAGACCTTTGTGATGTGGTTGTCGATCTTGTTGTTGTGTATTCCAAACACTCGTCACCATGTCTTCTTATTCTTCTTTTAGCTCCATCGAGAGCCTGTCCCTGGCGGATAGACAATTATTCAACGAATTTAGCAAGGGTCCTGAGGCCCCTATTCCTTTCGAGGTCGCACATCATGCATTCGAGGCGGTTGCGCAGGCGCATCCTGATCTCGTCGCTGTTCGACACTACGATGGAAGCACAATCACATACGCGGAACTCGACCGACGGGCGAATATGTTGGCGAACGAGCTTATTGCTACTTATGGGTTGAGAATAGGTGATCGTGTGGTGTGTGTGTACTCACGATGTATCGAGATGGTGGTATTCATCTTGGCTGTTCTCAAAGCTGGTGGACAGTATGTGCCATTGGATGGTGGTATTGTCACAGATGATACATTGGGTTTTGATATTGCCGACTCAGATGCTCCTGTTGTCCTGTGTTTGCCCAAGTTCTTTGAAAAGGTTGTTCGAAGTATTCCTGATGATAGACGGAATATGGTCAATGTTATTGACCTGGATTCGAGCTCACCACTCTGGCACATGGGAAACCCATCAGATCCCATGGTTGAGGTTACCACAGACGACGGCGCATATGTTATTTACACATCTGGCACCACAGGCCGGCCCAAGGGTGTTGATGTGCGACATAGAGGTGTCACCAACACTCTACTAGCAGAGCCTTCCAAACTTGGTATTCGACCTGGCAGAAACGTGGCTCAACAACTCAACGTCGCTTTCGATATGTGTAAGTCAATCTATATCACCACAAGGAAATATTGCTGACATGAACAGGCGCCTGGGAGATTCTAGGCACAATGATGAATGGCGGTACCCTCCACATCCGAGGCAGTGGTCTCGCTCCCTGGACAGAATGTCTCCAACGCTGCGACACCATCATCGCCACACCCTCCGTCGTCCTCAAATACATGCCCAACCCCGAAGACTTTCCCAACGTCGACACAATCGCTGTCGGCGGTGAGCCCTGTCCTCTAGCACTGGCCGAGAAGTGGGCTCCTCACGTCAACTTCTGGAATGTTTGTGGTCCTACAGAAATCAGCATGCTCAACACAGGTCATCTTCACCGACCCGGTATTCCATTGACGATTGGAAAGCCTAACCCTAATACCAATGTGTATATTTTAGATGATGATGAGAATCCTGTGCCGATTGGTCAGCCGGGTGTTATGTGGGCGGGTGGTCCTGGTGTGTCGGCGGGTTACATCAATTTACCTGAACTGACAGCCACACGATACAAATTGGACAAGTTCACCAACGATGGGTAAGCACACTCGCACGAGGAACAATCTTAACTTGACTAATATGAAATAGACGAATGATGTTCAACACTGGCGATCTCGCCCAGTGGACCGAAGACGGCAGTCTCCTCCCCCTCGGCCGCAAAGACGACCAAGTCAAAATCCAAGGGTTCCGCGTCGAACTCGACGGAGTCTCGCGCTCCATCGAAACAACCCCCGGCGTCGTGAAAGGCTGCGCTCTCAAGATCGAAAACAGTCTCTGGGGCTTCTACTCCGCACCCTCCAAGATCGATGAGGCCAAGCTCAAGAGCGCTGTTGCCGTATCTCAACCTTTCTACGCCGTCCCATCAATATGGAAATGGCTTCCCGTTCTGGAACTCACGCCTAACGGCAAGGTTGACAAGCGCGCTTTGATGAAGATTGCTGAGCAGGGCGATGTGGTTGAGCCTGTTGGTCTTACGGTTATTGAGAAGGCTAGACCGCAGACTTTGTGGCCTTCTGCTGAGCGTATGATGTCCATGACTAGTTCCAGCGATGGAACTGTTGTCGGAACTGATACCAGCGTGCGTGATCTGGAGAAGGATGATAAGCCTCTTGTGGACGAGTACAACGAAGAAGAGTTTCCTCTTCCGGAGAAGAATGGCTTTCACGGATGGCGCTGGGTGCGTCATACTGCCTTCTCAGCGTATCGCAAGTTATTTGGCTTCATCTTCCTCACCAACCTTATCGTTCTTATCGCTTTGTTGGTCGACAGCGCCGACAACAACTATTATCCCAAGCCAACACACGTCGCGACCGCTGTTGCTTCGAATCTTCTCGCCGCGGTCCTCATTCGACAGGAGTACGTCGTCAACGCCATCTTCTTCACCTGTTCTCGAGTTCCCACGTCTTTCCCTCTATCTATCCGACGACATTTCGCGCGAGTGTATCACAACGGTGGTGTTCACTCTGGGTGTGCTGTTTCTGCTACAGCTTGGTGGTTCATGTACACCATCTCCGTCAGCCGCGATTTCCTCAGCGAGAAGCATCCTGCGCAGATCAAGTCTGTCGTCCTCGCTTTGACATACATCATCTTGGGATTCCTGTGCTTTATCCTGGGCATGGCGTATCCTTCTGTTCGTATGAAGATGCACGATCAGTTTGAATGGGCGCATCGATTCGTCGGTTGGACTTCTGTTGCTCTTGTTTGGGCTCATGTTATCGTCTCAACTGCAGCATCTACCACCGGACCTCTCGGACCAGCTTTGGCCGAGACACCCACGATCTGGCTGCTCTCTCTCATTACTCTGAGTATTGCACTCCCTTGGACCAGACTTCGTCGTGTTAATGTCGTTCCCGAGCCTCTATCCAAGCACGCCGTCCGTCTGCACTTCGACTTCGACACTCCTCCACCATGCTCTTCCCGCGGTGTCCGTATCACCGATCGTCCTCTTGTCGAATGGCACGCCTTCGCCGCCATCCCCGAACCCAGCGGCAAGGGATTCTCAATCGTCGTCTCCAAGGCTGGTGATTGGACTAAGCGTATCATCGAGAAGCCTCCCACATCAATCTGGACACGAGGAACGCCTGCCTCCGGAGTGCTTGCCATCGCGCCTCTCTTCAAGAAGGTTGTGCTTGTTGCTACTGGCTCTGGTATCGGACCCTGCTTGCCAGTAATCATGGAGCGTCGCGTACCTTGCAAGGTAGTCTGGTCCACCAAAAACCCTCTCACAACCTACGGCCAAGGTATCATCGACACAATTACGGCCTGCGATCCCGACGCTACCATTTGGGACACTGATCAAAAGGGTCGGCCTGATATGGTGAAGTTGGCGTATCAGGCGTACAAGGAGAGTGGCGCGGAGTGTGTTTGTATTATTTCCAACAGATCTGTTACAGCAAAGGTGGTGTATGGATTGGAGACTCGTGGTATCCCGGCGTATGGGCCAATTCTTGATTCATAAATGACTGGATTGGAAAATGTTTCTTTCTCTTTTTTATTGTACTGTACCAGCCAGCAATTGTTTCTTACTCACGACGAGGTTTTCTTTTATCACGTTCTTTGGATATAGGTAATCGGTAAAAATAATACATAGTTCAGCCATTCTGTCATTGAGCCTACAACGTGATGTCAACCCAACCACTTCCAACTTAAACGTGTGAAGCCGCATCGATGTCTACCAATAATACACGCGACAAACTCCGAATTCGACACCTATCACGCCAGCCATTGAAATCAAGGGCTTCTGTTTCACGTCATAACCTGCAACGCCGAAGAAGTTGCTTATTAAATGGATATCATATGGCCGGAGCCCTCCGTCATCTACTCGGCAACCCCATGGGGAGGAACCAGAATCATCGGATATTAGACCAACATCATGACACGCGTCCAACCACTCAACAATTCCAACAGACATACGCGGTCGATCTTAATTCTAGACCATCCGGCTTTGGGTCTGTGCGGCTTGCTTGTCGGTGCCCAAGGGGGACAGTCGGTGACCAAAACATGCGACTTCACAGCCAATCAATTAATACTATCGGGCCTCATCTCGATGCTAACCGCTTTATCAAGGTTATCGGTGCCACTTTTGCCGTGTCCGGATCGCCGACTTGTCAAAAGATAGCGCGACCCGCCGAGCCTGCCCGTCCGCCCCGGGCCCGGCTGTCGGGACGGGATCCGTCACCCCCTGACGTCTAGACATTTTCGTATAAACTCGCCCTTACCGGCCCACAAAATAAAGCCATTCTTTTCCCCAGAATCTTTCTCTTCTAATCTCTACCCTTATCACTGGACGGTAGTATTCCAACATGAAGCCACTCGAGACGATAGATAATACCTTCTTTGAAGCCGAACCCACGGTGGCGGAAGAGCTTAAACAATGTATTCCCACTAAAGATGGCACATTACGATACTTAACGTCTTTGTTTCCTTGCTTTGGTTGGCTACCACGATATAATTGGCGATGGCTTGTAGGTGATAGCATTGCTGGTCTTACTGTTGGTCTTGTTGTTATTCCTCAGGCTATGGCATATGCACTATTGGCTACGTTACCACCTGACTTTGGGCTATATACATCCTTCGCCGGTGCAGCGACGTATTGGCTTTTCGGAACGTCAAAGGATATCGTTATCGGAGTATGTCAATCTGCCTCTACTTCCATTGAGCTCCTTACTGACTCGTGTTGTTAGACTACAGCCATTGGCTCGTTACTAGTCGGAGAAGTAGTCTCGCACGTCCACGAAGCACGACCGGATACATACACAAGCGTCGAAATCGCCAAGACACTATCATTCATGACAGGCCTTGTCCTGTTCGCATTAGGTCTTATTCGTCTTGGCTGGCTTGTAGAAGTGATCCCATACATCCCCGTCTCGGCGTTCATTACAGCAGCCAGCATCATCATCATGTGCACACAACTCCCAGTCCTTCTGGGTATTCCTGGTATCAACACACGAGAGAAGCCATACGAGGTCTTTATCGCGACGATGAAGAATCTTCCTAATACCAAGCTTGATGCTGCTATCGGTATCACTTGTTTGGTGCTGTTGGAGTTGGCCAAGTATACTTTTACAAAGTTGGAGGCACGACAGCCTGTGAGGAAGCGACTTTAGTCGATTATGTCTTCTCTGCGTCTCACCTTTGCGATGATTTTGTATACGCTTGTTAGCTTTCTGGTCAATCGAAACCTGTCTGAGGATGAAAGCAAGTTTCGAATTGTCGGCCATATCAACCAAGGTACGCCAGCGCTCTAGTGTTCAGATTGAGATCACCTACTAACTTAGATCAGGGTTCATTCATGCCGGTCCACCAGAACTCAAGCCAGACCTTATCGGTGTCATCTTGCCCCAAAGCCCCATCATTCTTGTGATTCTCATTGTCGAGCATATCGCTATTGCCAAGAGCTTTGGCAAGAAGCTAGGTTACGATGTTGTCCCATCACAAGAGATTATGGCTCAAGGAACCGCAAACATCCTCGGACCCTTTCTAGGTGGCTACTCATGCACTGGTTCATTCGGTGCGTCAGCTGTTCTATCTAAAGCTGGAGTCAAAACGCCACTAGCTGGACTCTTCAGCGCATTCATGCTACTTCTCGCACTTTATGCACTGACGGGCGTGTTTTACTTCATCCCCAGGGCAGCGCTGGCTGGACTTATCATCCATGCTGTTTTCAATCTTATAGCTTCGCCTTCTACAGTTCGCAAGTATTGGCATCTGTCGCCATTCGAGTGCATTATCTGGGTCATTGGCGTTGTTATGGCTGTCTTTACTGGTCTTGAGCCAGCCATCTATACTACAACTGGTCTCTCATTTCTTCTGCTGCTTGTTCGCATCGCACGAACGAGAGGCGAATTCTTGGGCAAAGTTGAAGTTGAACAGACAGACAAAACATCACCAAACGGCGACGAGACGCCCTCTACTCGGGACATCTACTTGAGCCTGGAACGAAATGATGCTTCCAACAAAGATATCTTGGTAGAAGGCCCTGGCGGCGGAGTTCTCATTTACCATTTCCCTGAAGGCCTGAACTACCTCAATCAGGCACAGCATCTCAAGAATTTGACAGACTATGTCTACACTCACACAAGACATCCAGATGAAGAGCAATCAGATGAAAAGGCGGAGGCTCTTTGGTGCGACACATCCGGGTTGTGCAAACAAGACAACGAACTTCCCGTGCTACGCGCCATCGTCATAGACTGCTCAACAATTAATAATATCGACATCACCAGCGTCCAAGGATTGGTAGATGTCAAGAATGCTTTAGATCGATGGGCAAGTCCATCTACAATACAATGGCATTTCGGCGGCCTGCACAACCGCTGGGCGAGACGCGCCCTAGCAGCCGTCGGCTTTGGCCAAACAAGTACAGAAAACAATCCCTTAATCGCAAGCTGGGCAGCTGTGCCGTCAATAACATCCTCCTTTGGAGAAGCGACAGAAGGCGATCACAGAAGACAAGACGACGAGAGCTCAATTGGCACCCGACACAATGACTTCAGCGGCGACAAAAGGCTGTGCCCAGTGTTTGCAGTGGACAGACCATTATTCCATGCGGATCTTGGCGAAGCGGTGAGTGCGGCTTTGAAGTACGCGCGTAAAAGCGAGTGCCGTTCCCATTCGCACACCGACTCGGAATAAAGAACGGGAAAGCTTATCGGGTGGGTTTTGTCCGACTACCGAGCCGCCGGATCATCCGGGGTTTGTGTGGATATCGGGCATTTGATCTACCGGCTGTAGTCGGTGTCTAAATCTATTGACCTGAGTTTCGGGTCCACTTGGCGTTGAAAAAGGGAAATTAGAAACAAATTCTAGACAGCGATGAATTAATAAATTAGTAATTAAAGAAATTTGTTAGTCTCTACGATCTCCTTAAGATGGCCGTGTTGTGCTCACAGACTTGACTTGGCGTAGACATCTGAGACACAGTGACAAACATGACAAGCTTATTGACAGGGGCCATTTTCGGCACAGGTCTCACCCTCTCGGGTGTGGCAAACCCCCAAGTCATCAGGGATCAATTCAGCCTCTCCGACTTCCATATGCTCGCCACCTTCCTAACAGCCTCCGCTACGAGTGCCGTTGTCTTCTCGGCTTACAACAAAACAACCACGGCGCAAATCCCTGCCAAACCAACATCCAGGCTCGGCCGATATAACGGCAACCTAATCGGCGGCACAATGCTCGGTCTGGGGATAAGCTTAACCGGCGCATGTCCCGGAACGGTCCTCGTGCAGGCGACGGCCGGGATCGGGCACAGCAGGCTGCTCGCGTGCACATGTTTCCTCGCAGGGATTGTTTGGGTCAAGATCAAGCCGCTGCCGCCGACGAGCCGCGCCGAAAATAACACTTTGATGCTTATTACCGGATGGTCGGCGAACAAAGTTCTTGTCGCGTATGAGATTACGTTGTTGGGTATCTTGGCTGCAATCTTGGCTGTGGCGCCGCGCAGTGAGACATTGCTGAATCCGGTTGTCGGCGGGTTGCTCATCGGTGTTGGGCAACTTGCTTCCGTTCTTTTCACGAAGAAGCCGGTTGGTGTGAGCGGTGCTTATGGGGAGTTTGGGAACATGTTCTGGGATATTGTTAGTGGGAAGTCGGTCAAATCAATTCCCGAGAGTATTTTATTCGCCGGTGGGCTTATCGCGGGCTCTTGGTTGACTATGGCTCAAGTCCCTACTATACGGGATGCCATGGTTAGCAGTCAAGAACAGTCATTGCCAAGTCTAGTTTTGGGAGGGGTTCTGCTGACTTTCGGAGCACGTATGGCTGGTGGATGCACGAGTGGCCATGGTATTAGTGGTATGGCGAGCATGGGGGTCAGCTCCTTCATCACAATCGCCGCCATGTTTGGCGCTGGAGTTTTGCTCAGGGTAGTGTTTCCCTAATGGTCTTGTTTTCTTAGGCATGTAGAGATTTTATTTGTATCAATTTAATTATAGAGTGTAGACTTCCAAATAGAATGGACATCTTAGACAAGCTGATGTCGGCAACTACCTACAGACTGCCTGGGTCTACTGCGATATATCACTACGGTTTAACATAGGAAGCGCGTTGAGATTAAAAAATTCATTCAAAACTAGAAGTACATTGATTCATTATATAATACCCCATAAACTTTCAAATCGACCAATTTCCATCCTTGTATATACTACCATGAGGGACTCGTGAGGGGAAGATGAACCATCCTCGCCCCCGAAGGACTAGGAGCAGGCAGCTGTCCACCACGAATATTAACCTGCAGTGAAGGATGAAGCAACCTCGGCGCCGCCAACGTCGCATCCCGCTTGCTTCTCATCTCGACAAACTCCTGCTCCTGCGTCCCATCTTTGAGATGCTTGTTGTTCTGTCTGTGCTCCCTCACAGTGGCGAAAGGCACAGGAGCGTCTCGTCCTTCTGGTGGGTAATCGTGGCCAACCCAGATCTTGGTGTCTTCGGGTAGCGCGAGCAACTTGCGTCCTGACTTGAAGATGTCTTGGGCGCTACCGCCGGGAAAGTCTGCACGCGCGGAGCCTATGTCGACGTGGAAGATTGAGTCGCCGACGAAGACGTTGCCTGAGATTGTTAGTTGAAATGCGACAGTGGGATTCTGGGACACTTACTACCGATGTGGTAGCCCATGTGGTCCGGTGTATGACCAGGTAGATGAACAGCACGAGCACTCAGTGTGCCGACTGCGAACTCATCGTCATCACTCCAAAACCTATCAAAAACAGTCTCATACTCCTTCCTTAGAACACCGTACCTCTCACCAAACAGGTTCTGCACTTGTTTGATGCGACTTCCAATGCCAATAGCTGGTTTTGAGCCCTGACTGTTCGTCAACATCGACTGGAGGTAGGATGCTGCAGTCAAATGATCGGCGTGGGCATGAGTTTCGAGAATCATATCAACATGATATCCGTTATCTTTGACAGTCTTGAGTATTGCATCCGCGGACTCGGTTGTCACTTTTGCTTTGATAGGATCATAGTTGAGGACAGAATCGATAATGACAGCTTTTTTTGTGCTGGAATCTGCAACTATGTACTGCCATGTACCCGTGACTGGCTCGAACAGAGGGTGGATGGTTGGCTCTGACATGTTTCTTGTATGAGTTGCAAAGCCAGCGCGGTGGGTTGTGAACTTGGGAGGGGAGAATTCTGGAGAGTAGTTGGGTTTCGATATGAAAGTTGATGATGTATGCTCAGAGAACCTGATCTCCGATGAACGTCTTGTTACTACACTCAGAGCTCGACACGCGCTGCAATACTGTGATTTTCGTAGAATAAAGGTTGTTAGAGCTTTGTCGCAAGCACGCAACGCAGGTCTTCTGAACGACATGTTTGCGCGGTGATATAAAACAATATTGTTATTCAATTAATTAAACACCGCTAAAAAGCAAGACTATGATTCCAATTTCTAGTGACCGACCTCCGGACTGTCCGGCAGTCCGATCGTAGATTGCTTTCATCGTCGGTCTCTTGTTTCGCTCCCGCGTTTAGTCGCCGACAGAAAATAAGCTATCGCCGAACCGGGGATTGACCAAAATTTGTCCGAAGTTACTCAACACGAGGAAAATATCAGACGATGAATCAAGTCACCGCTGATAGAATTAGACAAGACCACACGCGAGAACTATCGGGTTTCAATTGCAGTAAGGATGGATTTTAGTCAAATGCTAGCTGCCTGTTTTGGCATTGAGGTGAAACCAAACTTCCTTCATGGATAATGCGTGGTTCAAACACATAATTTTGAGCCAAAAGGGATGTTCGATTTAGCAGTCCATGTTCATGATCTTAGTTGAAAAGATTCAAGAGCTCTAAACAGGCGATTTGATACTACGCCTCGTTTATGCTTTGATTGTTGGACCAGACGTGAGAATTCTGGTTGATGCTGTCGGGTAGGCGGCGGTATCTCATCTTTTATCATCTTATCTTATCCTATCTTATCGATACGCGACAATCTGTAGCTCTACGCTCACGCCTCACTTACAAAACATCTTCTCTTTCGCCAAACATAATTGGAAGGATGGGTGATACGCAGTAAAACGTAAGTCGATATCTATTAATCTAAGCTCTATGGTTATTTCTGGAAAATTATGCTAGTGACTGATACCCAGCCGCTCCCTGATATGAAGTAGATTCCTGAGGATGTTCAGGCGTAACAATAACTGGTACAGCCTCCTTGTTGGTACCAATTTGGTTGTACTTATGCGAACGGCAACTGACAACTCCATGAAAAATAAGAGTTGCGCAGGAAAAGATACTGAAGGAGGTTAGTCTGATGTCGAATTGAAAAACAGGTCAACTTACAAGCCGATAACGCCGAGGCCAAAGCAAATGGCAAAAACATATGCATAAAAGCGACTGATAGATCGTAAATTTTCAGGACACTTATGGCTCTCGCAGTAATCAGAGCCATACATCCACATAATTGATGTCTGAGCACCCAGAACAGCGATCGCGATTCCCCATAGAAGAGTGAGGATTGCATCAAGACCGAAAGCTGCGCGGAAGCTAAACCAGCGACTAAATGACAAGTGTGCGAAAGCTCCCCATAGTGAAACTATCAGAGTGACTGAGCTCTATAGTTGCGATACCCTGTTAGCGACACATAACGGTGTGTAATTGAGAGGAAAACGTACAGCAACAGTCAACAGAGCATTTCCTGGTAGCACGATGGCGTGTATCGTAAACGATGTCACCACAATGGTGATGATACTGAGGACCGCTTGGAAGATGCGGAGAATTGTAAAGCCGGTGGGGTATTGGGCTAGATCGGGGCGACGTGAAGCCATATCGGATAATATGATCGAATCTTAGATCTGAGATGAGATGAGAAAGAAGGGCCTTTGACCTAGTTGCAGCTTCTGGAAAGAGAGTTTGTTTTTCTTCGGCATTACCAAAAGAAAGGGACTGTCACATAATATTAATATCGGAAAATCTTTTACCGTCTGATTTCTTAAAATATCAACTCGCTTCACAGCCTCGTTGCATCCTTCTGGATTTCCATCCTGTCAGACGGAGTGACAAACCCTTGATCCTCCATATTTTCTCCGAAGCTATTACCACTTAGTGGTCAGTCAGCCTAACGAGTCCACTAATTCAGTGGATCGTGTAAGATTGGCTGGTGAACGACTGTGACGATCTCTGCTTTTCAGGACAATGATGTAGTTATTTCAATCGAACTAGCAAGGACAAAATGCTCTACTAACTAGAAAAAAAGAAAAGGTCGCTGAATCTGGAGTGCAGTTATGTAGAATTGCATTGTTGCTCGAGATGGCTTCTAGATCTGACCAGGGCTTGGTCAGTAGCGAACCCTTGTTCGGTAAGCAAGCATGGCGGAGCAGCGCAATCAGCCACGATATATGGGCCAGCAAAAAGGGATGACAATCTTTCACCGCTCTTATTCCAATAGAATCTGCCTTCAAAAGAATTATGAGTCGAAAAATCACGATGGCTATTCCCCAATTCGTTATCATCTTGAACCGGAATTACTCGTGGTCCATCTTTGAAGCGTTCATAGCCAAATGTGGTTTAGAAGCAGTGATCAATAAATAAGTGATCGATTGTTTTGAGATAAAGTTATACTTCCTTATCGATTTCCGACAAATCGTTCCGAGTAGTAATCTTCAAGGCTGCCATCGGCAGAATAATGATTCTAAATTATCATGACTCGGATTTGCGCAAGACCTTTTTGCCCTACCATAACATGACGTTCAATCTGCTACGCAATAGGCGTTTGCATGAATACATCCCGTCTGGAGCTGTCGAATCACAGTTTGTGTGATCAAAAGTGTTGTTTTATTAAGTACGCATTGCGGGCATCTTTATCACCAGATGTGTCACAAGCGAACCCCGAGTATCCCGACCGGAGTATGGTATCTGAGACTTTCTCCTATGCATTCTAGGTTTCGAGGACACAGAATCGTCTTTGTTTAAGTTTTGGCGATAATATACAAATCCAAAAATAATACTCTTAAATGGCGTACTCAATGACCTATCACGGTCATGTTTACAAATTTCAAACCTTAAACTGATCGAAGTTCAGAGCCGGCGATTATATCGCGAGTTACGCAACGTTAACAATGTGACAAGTGAGATAAATAGCTCTTGATCTTCCAGGCTGTCAGTAGTCCAATACCTTACCACCAACCACCAACAGTATGGGTCCCATCATCACTACCGAAGAAGCAACACCACATAGCACTTGCTCGTATGATCACGACAAGCCGACCGAGTTCGCGCATCTTCCGCCAGAAGTTCGCCATATGATCTGGAGATTCAGCCTACCAGGTCCACGAATCCACAAAGCAATCCCAAAGATTATCAGCTCAAAACCCGTGTACCACAGAACTCAGATCATATCGCCCAAGCCACCCGTCGTGCTCAGTGTCTGTCATGAATCCCGGCATGTGGCACGCAAGATACTGACTCCATTCCTGTGTTGCCAGTGTCATGCATGTCGCCTGAGTCCTCCACCTTACCAATGTCAAGAACGTGACAAAACCGGGTACTTCAACCGGCAACTGGATATACTGCACATTGATCTTTTGAACCCTTTTCAGGACCGGGACGTCCGGTGGGTAGATTTCACCCAGATCTCTGTTGGCTTGCTATGTTGAGAACGAGAACTGGGTATATGAACGCTTATCAAGGATATTAGAAAGTCGGCCTCGTATATCACAGATCTACCTTACTATCATAAGAACTGATGAGAGGATGAAGGAGATAGTGGAGCGGAAGAGAAACCTCAGGTATCACACATCCCACGGTAACGAGTTGGTCAAAAAGTAGAGTGTGTTGCATTGGAAGAGCTGGAGGTTGTGAAAAACAAAGATGAATTATCTGAGAAGCTTGGAGAGCTTAAGGAATTCGACGAGCGTCAAGAGACGGCTGAGATGCTGATCAAGAAATTTGGGGAGGACAGGGACATCGCGGTCGATGTGGCGTTTGCCAAGGTTTGCTGTTCCTGCCCTTAGACTGCCAGTGTGTTGGCTTGTCAAAAGGCTTTGGTGAACCAGCTTCTCAAGAAAACTGCAACTGTTCCAAGTCTGCTACTACGAACGATGCGCAAGACTAAAATATATCTCCAGATTGATCCAGCAAAACGAGAATTGGTTCAGACAGGGTCAATGGATAGTCGACGCAGAGGTTTAACTTTGATAAGTGTGCACAGTATTCTCTTGGACATTGAAAGTCTTTGGAAAGAAATACATATGGTCAATAATTTTATGGCAAACATTCACTTATTGGAAAGAATAGTTCAAGGCAATTGAAAAAAAATAATCTTTAGTCTTGTTAACCACTGCTCCGTACAGAACAATGCTATCTGCAGAGACATCCACCGTCTCAGAACACAAAAGAAAAAGGAAACTAGTCTGAATCACAGAGGACCGGCCTCGTGATATCGAGCAAGCCTTTACCTAGCCTCGAGCCCGCGAGGCCTGAGGCTCAACCCACCATCCCACCTACGCTCCAACACCCATCCAGAAGTCCTCATCTAGACAGCACAATTGCAGTAGCAGTCGTAACACTGCTGACTGGAGATACAATAGATCTTGCCGGTGCATCCAGTACAACCAGAGCAATTGCAGGTGCCGTAGTTCTTGCCCATGTCGTGGTGGGGAATGCTGGGGCCAACGGAAATAGAGCAGGCCTGCTTGGGAGAGACAGGACTGGGAGAAGGAGGAGGGGAGGTGAAGCGAGGTGGAGTCGAAAGAGGAGATGAATCCATTTTTGCGGTTGCTAAATGTTCCTTCTGTGTTGTAGGTGTATGTATGTGTTATGAGATGTTGCGAAGGCGATAAACCAGATGCAAGAGTGAAGATGAGTGTGGCGGGATTTCTTCTTGGCAGAGAGGAGGTTTTACAAGGCTTTATACTTTTGCAAGACTCGAAGAAAAAGGAAAGGAATGGTGTGTTCCTTAATAATTGAACATTCCATGTGCAATGTTCACTTCACATTATCATGCTTGTGCTACATGCACTTTTGTATCAGAGGTCTTTGTTCGCGGCATTCATGCAACGACATGTGTTGGGCGATGCCTTTGTGATAGTGAACAAATGGTCATTTCCTTTTCTTGATTGATGATAGTACATGAACAGGCCTTCAACCCTCGATTAAACGTTCGAGAATTTAAGCCCTTTGACCCTAGCTCACCTCGTTCAGTGAATGCACCAATGCCTTGGAATACATAAATCAGGAACAAGCATATAGTGTGGAGTCCATGTTACTTGAGTGATTCTAGCCTTTGACCCTGTCGAACATCAAGACATCATGGTTGGCAACTCCATCGATTGCGACAGAGAACCATAAACTGAAGAGTTTGAAAGGAGGATGTACGTCTCTTCCTATGCTGAATCAGCGAGATTGCGAAATACATGGCTGAGAGCATAACAGACAGATTGACCTGACCATTTTTGGCCTCTTTAGGTAACCACATACATCTTGACACCATCAGCGGCTCGGCCTCAGAAAACAAATTCTCCGCTTAGTCATAGTGATCAACTCATGCTCATACAAGTGGCACCTCGCTTTCGAAGCTGTGCTTATGCGGCACTTTCACCAATAGAATACCACAAACCGCTGACCACTGCATTTCGAACTTGTGTGTCAGCATCCTGTCAGAAATGAATTCCTACGGAGTTGCGTTTTCTCGGAGAATTTGCAGCTTTTTCTGTATTTGACTGGCTCTTTGCCGCCCCATCTGACCACGCTTATCTAGCGCTTACTTGGTGAGCCACTCGCATAAAGAGTGTGTATGATCCTGCGGCTCACTTGGAAATAGGCAGAAACGATTGCCAGCACTGCATCAACCTGTATCTTGTTTCCTATAAATGTTAGCATAGCCCCGAGATATTGGTTGCGCATCGCCGTCTTCCCCATCTTCTCATCACCATGTTTTCCCGACGAAGCGGCTCAAGCATGACAAGCATGGCAAGCTCATCAAGCGCCAAACAGGACTTCTGGTCCCAGCACTCGTCGATCAAAATCGTCATTCTACAATGGGTCGACATCTGCGGTGTTCTTAGAACAAGACTTGTCCCCGTCAAAACGTTCAAGAAAATCATTGAATCAAATGGACACCTTAACTGCGCACCCCTCGACACATGCGTCACCACTACCGCAGAGTTTATCCCCAAAATCATGCCGCATTTCATAGAATCTGGCAAGATCTGGCCTGATGTCTCGTCACTAAAGGTCGCGAGGCGTGGCTCAAACTCTGCTGTTTGTTTCGGCAATGTCGCGTTTCAGAATACCGATGCCAGGCAGAACTTGAAGAATTTGGTCGAAAGAGCTAAGAAGTGGGAAGGACTGGAGTTTTTGGTTGGTATGGAATTGGAATTCTGCTTCCTTGAGCCTGGCACACTGGATGCTGCAGAGGCCGGAAGTGCGGGCGTTGCGCATACCTCCAAGACACTTCGGTCCAGAGTTTGGCCGGTGATAAACGAGGTCCTCACTGGTTTGGCGGAGGCTGGTATTGAGGTTGAGCAAGCTGTGAAGGAGTACGGTCACTCAGCCTACGAAGTGGCTCTCTCACCACTGCCTCCGGTAGAGGCTGTCGATGCATATTTCTATGCTGTCGAGCTCGTCAAGAATTTTGCGCATGCGAAGAAAATGGTAGCTACATTCTATCCAACACCCTACGAAGGGGAAACGGGACAGAAGAGTGGACAGCACATCCACATTTCCGCCACATCGACGAACAAGGACAAGGTCTGGGACCCGGATGCAGCTATGGGTGGACTACTGAGCCACATACCCGCTTTGACAGCAATCGGTATGGCACAGAGTGACTCTTATGAAAGAGTTGGTGTTGGGAAAATGTGCACTGGTGGTATTGTTGGCTGGGGCGATAATAACCGAGACATGCCCGTCAGGAGAGTTACCAAGAATCACTGGGAAGTTCGGGTTAATGATGCAACATCGAACCCATACGCCATGGTCGCTGGAGTCATGGGCGGTTTGCTTGATCCAAAGCCTCTTCAGATCGAGGCCGCTACCAGTAAGTTTACTCCAAATCCATCTGATCTACAGCAGCTGACCATGTTACAGAATTCACCCTCTTCTACTCGGAGGAAGAGAAAGAGAAGATGGGATTGACCAAAACTCTTCCAACCTCGTTAGAGGAAGCGCTGAAAGAGCTTGAGAATGACTGGACCTGGGCGACTCGGGTCTTGGGACAAGAGTATGTCGAGTGGTTCATTGCGTTGAAGAAGGCAGAGATTGAGAGCTTGGGTAAGATGGATGTTAAGGAGAGAAGGCTTTTGATGCTTGACTTGTTCTGAGCGCATCCGGAAGTACCGATCAATAGTGATAATAAGGTAACGAATACAACATAGGGACCTACTCGACTGCCATCCTGAACCTGAGTACATCGCGTTCCTTGATGACAGCGTACTTATCTTCCAGCTCACCGATGTCCCATTTACACGACAACCATCGTCCATTTAGAGCCTCCTTTCGCTTTTCCACACCTTCAGTGTTGTCGAGCCAAACGCAAAAGGAACCCACAAGATCGGGGTCGTCGTTCAGTACTGAGCCTGGTTAGTCATGCCCATTAACATCTATCCGTGACTCACAGTGCTGGATATCCTTGGAGGCTGCCATGGAAAACTCGCTCTTCATCCCACCAGGATGAACACTAGCAACGAACAACCCCTTCTCAGCATACTGGGCGTGGATAAGTTCCACCATGCGAGCTTGCGCTAGTTTACTGGCGCAGTAGTGCGATGTTGTGCCAAAACCACTGATTCCCTGTGCCGAGATGGAGCTAATGACAATGAAACTGCCGTGACTCTCAAGGAGGAATGGTAGAAGGTGATGAGCAGCAAGCCATGTCCCCGTACAGTGAACAGCGAAGGCTTTCTGGACATCAGCGGCGTCTTCCTCGAGGACAGTCGCTTTGGACAAAGGGCCTGAGAAGCCACAATTGACGATGACTGCATCAAGCCTGCCGCCGAATTGTTCCTGTACGGCTGTAGCGACCTGAATGACATCGGTTTCTGAACTTATATCGCAAGTCACTGACGAAACCTTGATTGAGCCGTTAATGGATCCAACCCCTTTCGCTGTCTTCTCGAGTGTCGCTTCTGTTCGAGCGGCGAGGATCATACCGGATGCGCCGGCTTTGGCGAAGGATCTGGCGAGGCCTGCCCCTGCTGCACCGCCAGCTCCAATGATGCAAACCACATAATTATCTGGTAGCGTGGCCTTCGTTGGGTCTATGGCTGGATATGGCTTGTCATACGTTGTCGGGACAAAGTCTCTGACTTGTTGGGCGTTGGTCTGGCTAGGTGTTGACATGTTCTTTGGCGAGTGCTGAACGAATATTTTACTCTTCGAACACGAGGGCCACTGTTGCCAGGGCCTTGTCCTTCACTTATAACTCATCCAGGACAAAGTTACCCATGGAGAAGTCCGGACTTTGTGAAAATAGAATGGTCATTTGCGGCGCCATCTCATGCACAGTAAGATCTGCTTTAGTGGTGTCTCATTGCCATTGGCTGACAGTCCGGACTTACTCACCAACAAAAGCTGTTATCTCCGTAAGGCTTCAGAGGCAAAGAATAGAGTAATTCAGATGGATATGCACTTCTATATGCTTGGATGATCCTAGTACGTAACACTGAAAGCCTTCCAGAATGTTTCGCTCTTCTGCCAGTCCAATTGACCTTCCTCTCCACCAGCCAGATACTGCCCAGACTTCTTGTCCTTGAATGAGTGTCCATTGCTCGGTTCAAATCCGGCCATGAAGATAACAGCAGACTTAGAGTCTTGACAAAGCTTCAGACCGTTGCAGACATACAATTTGCTCTTCACAGATGACACAATAAAGTCATTACCGCCAATCTGTACGGCATGGATGATCCAACCCTGCTGGACATCATCATGGTTCTTAGTGGCTTTGCTAAGAGTAAGATTATCGCCACTTGACGAAACACTGACAGCTTGTCCTGATGCCTCAAGCACAATGTTCCGCCCCTCGGTGAGCAATCCGCGGACAGGTTTAAACCCCTTCTCCGCCAAGCTCGCAGTATCATTATTCGCCGCCTCATCAGTATACGGAACATCTGGTCGACCATTCCCGTACAAGCTCGCACAATGCGACGAACCATCATAGTCTCCCTTACTATTTGTATGTGGCTCAGGTGCATTAGGCAAGTCTGGAATGCTGTAATCGGGATTCTCAAAGTCGAAAGCATTGGTCAAATCGGCCATGTTATCGCGACGCCAGGGAACCATCTCTTCCGTCTTGACATTACGACCTTTGGCAGCTTGCCATTTCTCGATGAAGGATAATTGGGATGTGTGATCGCAGTGTTCGGTGTATACGCCGCCTTTGCGAGTGAAGGGGGAGATTATGTAGAATGGAACGCGAAAACCTGGGCCAATGGGTGTGTGACCTGCTTCTCCGTAAGGGTCGTCGATCCATTCGCCTGGCGTTCCATCGGGGGCGTGATACGGGTCAACGTGATCGGCCCAACCACCAGTTTCGTCGTACGAGACGATAAGTACGGACTTGGAGTACTTGGGTGAGTTTATGACTGCCTCAGCAACCTTTCTCTGTATCCACGAGCCATCGTTGGGTGAGTATGGAGGATGTTCTGATAGTTGCATGGGCCCGACAATGTACGAGACTTCCGGGAGTGTTCCAGCAGCGGCCTGAGAAAAGAAGGCGTCCAGGGACTGGCCCTTCATACCCTGTTCATTCAACTTGGAACCTTTCTTTGCCGTCTGAAACTGCTCAAACCATGCATAGGGGTTGTCGTCGAAGTTGTCTGCGTCCTGGTATACGCTCCATGATACACCAGCAGCCTCATATCTCTCGGCAGCTGTGGTCCACTTGAGAGGATAGCAGTTGATACCCTGCTTATCACAGCCAGGCGTCTCGTTATTGTCAATATATGGATAACCACCTTCGTCCTTGTTCTGGGGAGAACCGGGCACATTGATGGAACCGCTGATCCACATGACACGGTTGGGGTTGGTCGAAGCAATGACTGATTCCTGGTACATATCTCCAACAGTCCATTCCTCTGCCAGCGCGAAGTGGACAGGAAGATCTTCTCGCTTATAGTAGCCGATGCTGTAGGGCGTGTTGTTCATAGCCCAGTGGTCGTTGGCGCCATTATTCCAAGCAGCGTGGTTGGCATCCCAGCCGTTGGAACCAGCGCTCATACACTGAGTGGCTTCGGGCCATGTGCCTCCAAGGTAGTTCAGGTACCAAGGCGTGATTGCGTTTGTGTCTTTGCTTTGCTGTGGAGTGACCTTTTGCTTCCAGGTGGTGCTTTGCATATTTGGGTCTGCGAAGCCGCGAACTCCAGGCATGGTTCCGAAGTAGTGGTCAAATGCGCGATTCTCTAGTAGCTTGTCAGACTGATGATATTTGGGTAATTCCTTTCTGTATCTTACCTTGCATAAACATAATGACATGGTCGATATCAGCCAGACCTTTTGTCGCGGCAGGTCTTGTGGCCGCTAGAAGGGACGCAATAATCCAGCCTGACGCTCGTAGGAACAACATCTTGAGTGAACATGAAGGATCCCGGAAGAAGTCTAGGAGCCAGAGAATTGCTAGTTCTATTAATTGACGCATGTTGAGCATATATATCTGTTTCGGTATCGCTCTTGTTTGGTTAGATAGGTCGCTCAGAGATGTTACTCTGCGAGTGGAGAAAAATGGGTTGATGCTTGAAGCAGATCTCGGAGCGACGATCAAGATGAATTTGATCCCACGTTTCAAGTCGGGATCATTTTACTGAAAGAAGAGAGAACTCGTCATGAAAAGCATCGCGACTGTCGCAGTGAAGATCTGCACTGGGTTGGGTTGCGTACTTTATCGTAGTGCATTTCACGTGCCAAGCCAACCAATCAACTGCTAACAATCGATCTCGTGGGCTATCTCAACATTAGGCATGACTCTCCCCAACGCACATATCATCAACATTTCCAGTGGTTTGGAGTAGCAACCGGATGTCCGGCACAGATATGGGTCCCTAATATTTTCGCACCTATCTCTCTTTACAAAAGAACCCGAGTTGTTGCTATCGAACAAGTGCTTTGCACACGGCATAGTCACCATGGTCGCCCACGTTGAAGAGGCTCATGCAGTACTCGACGAGTTTGAGATACCCGATGAGAGCCAAGGCTTTCAAGAAAATCCACCCCTGCATTCGCTCTATGGCCGATCATCGGTCTCTCTTGCCAGGCGGCCATGCGGCACACGACTAAGGGCAGGTTTTATGTTCATTCTGGCCATTCTTGCACTTAGCTTAGTAGCTATACTACACACCAGACGAATTCCGCCAGTGGATAATAGGGAACCTGATCAGCTTGCCTACCTGTTGCATCCGCAGAAACATGCATCTCGTCCGCCGACTACACTTGTGTTCAACTGGACCATTACTTCGGGACTCAGATCACCCGACGGTGTAGAGAAGCGAGTTTACCTTGTCAACGGTAAGGTCACAACTTGAAACGCAACGTTTGGTCTAACTCTTATTCCAGATCAGTTCCCAGGACCATTAATTGAAGCCAGGCCCGGCGACAGAATAGTAGTCCACGTCAGAAATGGTCTGCAAGACGAAGGTGCATCATTACACTGGCACGGTATGCTTCTCAAGAACCAAAATGCTATGGACGGCGCTGTGGGCTTTACGCAAGACCCCATACTGCCTAACAGCTCATTTACATACAACTTCACGATAGGCGATGACGAGCATGGCACTTTTTGGTGGCACAGCCATTCCGATCTTCAGCGCGCGGATGGGCTATGGGGAGGTCTGGTCGTACACTCCGCGAACGACATCAACTCTTTCGGGCAAGACTATCTCATCATGGTCGGCGACTGGTTCCATCGAAATCAATCCGAGGTGCTGAGTTGGTACGCAGATCCGAGCAGCCGAGGGAACGAACCCGTCCCGGATTCATTGTTGGTAAATGGCCGGGGACGATTTGACTGTTCTATGGCTGTTCCTTCACGACCCGTCAACTGTTCACAGACAGCACAAACTGAAATCGAACCTCTGTTCAAATCAATGGGTCATTCTATGAGGTTGAGAGTTGTGAACACCGGGTCCGTCGCCGGCTTTAGTGTTGGTCTAGGAGGAGCCACTCTTCAACCAGCCTTCGTTGATGGGGGTTTTGGTGTCCAGTCTGAAGCAGTGAACAGTGTCGGTATCATTTATCCTGGTCAACGAGTTGATGTTGCTGTCGAGTGGAACTCAGGCTACCCAGAGAGTCGCCAACTGGTTGTATACATGGATGAGGAGTAAGTCACCATATCAAGTCAAAGAATCGATAGTACAGATGCTGACGAGATGATGCAAAAGGGATTTTGGATATCCCAACCCATCACTGGATCCGATACAAGCCTTCCCCGCCTTTGCTGAGGACGTAGAAGAGGCTAGGAGAAATGAAGCCATCTTAACTTCAAACGCCACTGAGGTTCAGGTTCTCGATTCAAGAAACTTGAAAGCGGCGACGAGAGTCACCGACATACCACACAAAGCACAACAGACTATCGTTCTTTATGTAAAGACAGAGAAACTAGCACATCTCAACTACGAGCCTGTTAGCTTCATCAACCACACATCCTGGGAGCCCCAAACTCCTCCTCTGATATCACAGAACCGATCTTCCTGGAACGAAAACCAAATCGTCCCTCTCATTCCTTTAACCTCGGGACAACCCGCAAGAGTCGATATCGTCATCAATAACCTAGATGATGGCGCACATCCTTTCCATTTGCATGGCCATTCCTTCTATGTCTTGTCATCATATAGAAATCCCGGCCGTGACAGTTGGGGGAGCTACAACCCACATACCGGAGAGGCGCTACCGAGTGGTCTTACTCTTGACTATCCGGTGCGGCGAGATACGGTCAGTGTGCCGCGAAGGGGACATGTTGTGTTGGCCTTGGTAGCCGATAATCCTGGAATCTGGGCATTACATTGTCACATGCTGGTTCATATGGCGAGGGGTATGGCAATGGCGTTGGACATCGAATATGTTGATGATGTGGCACTTGAGCATGTATGACATAGTAGTATAACAGTCGTTATCATTTACCCAACCAGGACCGTTCCCTTCCATACCGAGCTATTTTGATGACACTATAAGCCGCTACGTCATGTATCGGAATTGCCGATTATAATCACCGTGCTCCGAAACATCAATCTCGGCATTGGGATCAACGGGGCCATACACCCTATCCCTGCGCTTGTTCTCTCTGTCCAACAAGAAATGCATAATCAGAGATAGAACAACGATACTACCACTCATGCCGCAGCCGATAGCGCAACCTGTGGTAAAGAACGGACTGGACCAATGTTAGTTGATGTAATGATAGTGGCAGAGGGGCTTCAGCTTACGCATCCTCTTTCGGAAACACGGTGCTGCTAATCAAGGATGAGCATTGTCCGATGATCAGCGAAATGGCAAGTCCAGCACCCTTCTTAGAATCTCCTCCCTGGTTGTTCAAGAGCCAAGTAATATTCATAGCCAGAGCAGGAAAGATTCCACAAGCCGCAAGCCATACTCCAGCATATCTCGGACCTGTCTTTTCAATATCTTGCACGCCAGCAAGAAGACCATATCCAACAGCACCCATTGCACCAAAACCGGCAACGATAAACCCACGACACCCATACTTGTCTGAGAAGAACGCAGCAGCTATGCATAGCAGAAAGGCCGCGAAGTAAGCGGGTGCGGTGAGGCCTTGTGCTGTGACTGAATCGTAGCCCATATGGTTGACGATGGTGGGCAGAAAGTTGGATAGCGCTGCGAAGGAGAAGTTACAGCAGAAGTGCATGACTGCGTGCATGTAATTCTTGTAGTCGACCATTCCAGCCAGAATTTGTTTCCAGCTGACGGATTCTTTCGCCGTGTTGTCCTGGAGTTGTAATCGTTGGACGGCGAGCTTTCGTTCATCTTCGTTCAGGAACCTGGCTGTTGATGGTGAGTCGATGAGGAAGAAGTAGACTACGGGCGCGAAGAGTATTGTCGGTGCTCCCTCTGACCAAAGAGTTAGTGTGGCCATCGACATTCAAGGGGATTGTTCTTACCGATAATGAACAGCCATCGCCATGGCTCCAGGGATCCAGTAATGTGGGTGATGCCGTAGGCTAGACTCGAAGCGAAAGTATTTGCGAGTGGCGACATGCCTAGCAAAATGGACATTCGAAGACCTAACTCGCTTCTCTTGTATATGCACGATAAGAAGTATGGAGCTCCCGCGCCAAATGTGGCTTCGAATATGCCCAGAAATACTCGAGTGACAACCAATTCAGCCATGTTGTTCGCTGCGCCCGAGCACATGGCAGCCGTTCCCCAGCTATAATTCTATGAGTAAGAATCTTCCATCGAGTAAATGTGTGACTTACCAAATACACAAACCTGACACATAAATATGTGCTGGGAAGATCTTCCAAAACATAGTCGTCCATTCAAACAAAATGTACGCGATGTAGAAAGAGTTCAGAACCCAGGCCCACTGAGAGGAGCTGAGACCCAGTGAATCTTGGGCGCCGGCCGTCTTGGCGTTGCCTATGTTGCCGCGATCCAGGTATGAGAGGACGTAAAGACAGCAGACAATGGGCAAAACACGTCGGTCAAGCTGAACTGACATTTAGCAATGGACTCGTTAATTTGGGACTGATAGAACTTACCTTTTGTTTAATCCGATTGTCTATGTCTGGTGGTACAAATACATGACCTTCCTCTCCCACAGGCTCGTCTCCATTCTTGATACTGGGTGTGGGGGAATTTTGGGCGGACATGTTGCTGACTCCGGACAATCACAAACCTCGAATAAATGAAAGAGAAACAGAGAACAAATTCATCCAGATCGACATTGAGGTGCCATCAATCTTTAAGTAGACAGGTCTTTTATACACTAACGCAAATAGTGGCAGATCACGGCTCGTAGCGTTCGCAGCGCACTGACTGGGGGTGTCGATCATTGCCGGAACGCCTCGCGGCAATTGCCCTTGCGCGGGGTTTCCAACTTTTACCCCGAGATCGGATCACCTTTTGTCATGAATTATGACATAGGGCGCTGTTGTACATGAAGTTTTGCATGGAACCAGCCTTCGTTGGATTAATATCGTGCAGTTGGTTGTAGAAAAAGCAAGGATGACCATCACGTGGGCAATGTCTCGCATGGACGTCGCACGGTCCAGAAAATGAATCAGATAATTCATGCTTACTGACAGGTTCATCCTCCATTGACACGTTACACACTGCAGCAATAGACATGGCATCACCATCCTTTCCAAGCTTAAATTCGATTTTCACGGGAGGCTGCTGCTTCTATGACGAGATTCCGAGAGACAACACCCTCAGTCCCCCGTCTTCGCCCAGTCGTCCCTTAGCAGATCCCGTAGATGACTCCTTGCCCAACTGGAGAGACGATACCCAAGACATTCCCGTCTTGCCGAGGTCACGACCACGCGCCATTACTCCTTCTGGATTCCGCGATGTAGAAGATGCTTCAATAGAGAAGCCCAAGGCTCGCTACCAAACGTCGCCTTGGTTCAAGGTTCCAGCGAACATTAGGCGCGATATTCTGCGGCTGGCCTTCGGAGATCGACGACTTCATATCGGTATATCTTTCAACAAACCGGACAGCGCCGAGGATGAGTCCACTGACATTCAAGAGTGGGCATGGTTTGGCAGCTCCTGTCATCGACTGGTAGTGCCAGACCAAGCTCGGATTCCCATGACCAGTGGAGCGAACCACTATGGCCCTTGGACTGATACCTGTAAGAGCGGCGATCCTTTACAGCGATACATGGGAATCATGGGCTGGCTTCTTTCCTGTCGTCAAAAGTAAGGCCCATTCATTTGACTCTCTCTCCAATGCTGATTATAATAGTTACGCCGAGACTATAGACGTTTTATACTCCACCAACACAATCGCAATGTCTGGAGAAGCAATTATATCTCACATACATCGACTTCTTCTACCTCAAAGGCTCGCTTCAATAACTTCCCTTGAGATCAGGTGGTCACTCCAGGGACTACCGCACGAGAGTCTTGAAGGACAAGATTCTGTTGCCAGGTCATCTAACCCACGAGACTTGAAAAGGAACTTTCTCTTGGACTTGAGCCATCTCAACATCCTTACCGAGGCCATATCGCCCCAGCACTTTCCATCCCTTAGACGACTGTATATCTCATTTGAGAAACATGACAAACAACCAATCTTATCGCGGTTTATCACATATACCTACATGCTCCAGAAGCTTCGACAATTCGTCAAGACATGGTCCAAACCCTTTGACGAATGTGCATTTGCGCTCCCACCAGTCATTTTCCAACATGTTACTACTTTCCCTCGGTTAGGCTGGCAACGAGAGACTTACAGCCAGGTCTGGGACAGCTTAGATGGTAACCTCCACCCGATAAAGCTACTATACGAAAATAGTTATCCTGATCCGCCGTTTCACTTGGAAAACCGAGAGGATAACGGCTTTTGGATATTGGAAGGGTGTGAGATTGATGGTTGGTTTGATGGTCCACGCCTTTATCATTCTTCAAGTGATGTCGGTACTCCGTGGAGTCCTCGGAGTCCCATTTACAGTCCTCAGTCACCAGCATCTCCATAACCTGAAACCTAGAATATCAGGCATTATCCTAAATGGCCTTTCATAACAAGCCTAGTCTGTGGGAAAAGGCCACAGGTTGCCATATCAAGATGTACAAGTAGAATGAGCAAGCGTACAATCAAGGCTTTCAAGAGTACAGGCCCTCAGAGGTGTACCGTCAGGGTGGTGGATCATTGGCCGCTGAGAGCATAAGAGACGAAAGGTTGGGTCACTTTATGTGAGCTTAGACGAGCTTTTAGGCTACGTTATTTGTCGTCCTAAACCTTAGAAGACATTTCTTCTGTACGTAGCTAAGGAAAGAACCTTCAGGATTACAGAGTGCAACCTTATTTGAAGAGGAGACTTATGCTGTGTGTCAAACCTACCAACTACTGTTCATGTGTGTTCAAAACTCTGATACACTGGCACCATTTAAAGCCGGCCAAAATTACAGCCTTTCCATGCACAGCAGCTCCGCCCTCCGCTGTCTTGCTATAAATAGCCTTTGGAAAACTTCGCATCCTTCTTTTCAATCTCTAGACCCTCCCCCAACCGCAACTATTCTCAACATGGATATTACCAGCATTCATCCGCATGGTATTCCTTCGCTTGCTATCACAGATAGCTTACCTCCAAATCCTCGGCCTCTCACCCACAACAATGCCAGCTCCATGTGTCTTGAGGAGCTTCCGTACGATGTTAGGCATTTAATCCTTTCTTTGGTACCTACTATCGCGGACCTCTTGGCTTTCGTATGTGCTTCGCCGGTATTCTACAGAGATTATTCTATTGAGCCAGAGAGATGGCTGTATCACTGCTTAGGGCTGGAACTTGAACACGGTATCATCGATGCCGTTTTTGTTCACTTGGCCAATACATTGGCATCTCGGCAACACCTTATTTCGGACCAAGTTCAGCACACTTGGGAGGAAATGCGCTATTTCATGAGCACTTATCACTCACACGTCTTATCACCAATCGACCATAACTTCACCCTACCCGACAAAGCAGACATCGTTTCCATTGTTGCCTTCCACTGTACTGTGGTGAAGCCGTTGGTTTCCCGTTTCATGGAATGGACTCAGGGTAATTTCGAGGGCTTGTCGCTGTTGGGAGGCCTAAGCCATACGGAAATGAAGCGCATCCTCCGCGGCTTCTACAGATACCAGCTATTTTGCAAAATCTTTGGTGTCAAGGGTCGTCCTGAGCAGATTATACAGCCCTATGTATCAGAAGATGAGAAATTGCAATGGTTCCTCGGCATATACGAGCCCTGGGAGACAGAGGAGGTCTTGTGCGTTTATGACTTCGTCAATGACGAATATGACAGACTACTGGAAGATACGTGGTGGGACGTTGTGATAATAGAGCCTCGTCTATGCCCAGAAATACCCATTGATGTGGTACACTTAGGTGGGTACCCTCGCCTCACTTTTTGATATCCCAGACTGACTGCTTACTAGCTAAGTGTTTTGAAAGTCACGCCTCTCAACGCAACGCCCCTCAACGCGTGCAATTTGACTGCTTAAAAGCTCAAAGGTACGAGATTTACAAGACGGGTCTTGGCTCTCTAGGCCTAGTCGTTCTCGTTGATATGTTCAACGCCGCAGACCGTGAGACCTTGGTGAACCTCGTCGCGCAACACATCGACCTCTTGTGGGATCCATGGATCGAAGAGACAGTGTCGAAGCAATGTCAAGCTCGACGACGGGGCTGGGCATACTCAGCCCGTGATAGAGCTGAAGCTGAGAGAGCGCCAATGCCATTTACGGGTGACAGCGAAGACAGCCCTCCATTGGCCTGGGTGACTATCTGGAAAGGTACAAGCAGTAATCTCTTTGGGCAGTGGATACCACGTTCGTTTCGAGAATGGGGTTATGTCATGTGGGATTCTGGTCGACTGACCACTGCTGGTGGTATTGCTGCGCTTGAAAAGAAGTGGGTTGAGACGCATACTGTACCGAACAGTGATTTTTTTGTCGATCCTAGAGCTCGGGTATAGAGTTCACAAGAGTTAGTATTCAAGGTCAATGTATTCGGAGAAAACTAATTAACTCTTGAAAAGTCGGTACCCCATGAATCGAATATTTTCGTAGATGGCGTCACCGTACCGCGTAAGCTGTTTTAGTGCTCTTCCTGCGACTCGGCAAGCTCATCTCCTTCCCTCTCCACCTTGTAGTCCCGTCCAAGCAGCTTATCCATCTCACTACTTGCAGAGTCGAACGAAGAAGCCATCATTTCGAGAGCCTCAGCCGCAGACTTGAGGACTTCCGTCTTCGGTGCCAGAATCAGAATCTGTCCGGCTATGAAAGGTATCTCCCAAGTTTTGTCGCAGCTGCCTGACTTGAATTGTTCTTTCACGGCAGGATCGCATGCTTCCTTGATTGCTTGAAACGTTTGAAAGACAGTTTTGTTCATGGATAGGTAAGGGAAGGCGAGCTCCTCCTTTTCGAGGTTCAGGGCGTCGCCAAGATATGTCAGAAAGCGAGTTGGGGTAAGACGAATGTTTGTTGACGCTTTGTTTTTGTTCTTGTCTGTCCCCGTTGGACGCCTTAGGTCGCTAGATTAGCGCCAGGAGCAATCCATTGCAGGGAGTTGTGCCCCATATTTCAACACCTAGTCTCGGCGTTTTCGCAACGGCTTATTCGAAGCGCCCAACTCCGCCACCGAGACTTGCGGAAGTGGAAAAAGCACACCAGGCATCTGCTTACCATACGGCATGAGCTGAAAAAAATCCAGTATTATATATCACTGATCATATATAGATATCTCTAGCTTTCTCTTTACAGTTTCTTAACCCAGGCCTGGGACACCATATGACTTCCCATCATGACGTCAAGACTCTGCGACGTCTGTATCAAGCTTAACATCGAAGACCTTGTTTCTGACCAGGGTTTCGCCTTACGCACTAACATCCTCCAACTTCGCGCCTCTACATCATCATGTCAGCTGTGCGACCAAGCTGTCAAACTGATCATCTCATCCGGCAGCAGACTGGAGCATTTCGAAGAGAATGAGACATATCTTGCTGGTCATCAAGCGCGCGTCTTCTATGGTCAACACCCTCGTCGCAAACAGGGCTTGACTATAGTAGTCTCGGATGTGTTATCACGAACTCCAAGCCAAGGAGTGGAATTCCCTTGGCTATTGATGAGAGTATGTGATGGGGATCCCGCGCAATTGTTGGGCGCCGAGACAGTACGCATGGTGCCCGAGAGCAGCTCGAGCGAGGGGTCGACTGTCCAGGCCCTGAAGTGGCTAAAAAAATGCCTTCTCAGCCAAGATCGCTTCGAGGGTTGTTCGCATACAGTCGACCGAACTATCGAGAGAGGCCTGGCGGGTGCCACCTTATCGCTTTCCGACAGTACGCCAGAAGTCCAGGGTCTTAGCGAGGACATCAAGCTTCTCTACGACAGGAGAGTCCCAGAGCAAGCTGCCGACCAACACCGCGCCGGAAGGCTTGTCCAGATCATCGATACAGACAAGCTGAGATTAGTCGAAGGCTCAGCCCAGTGCGTCCCTTACGTTGCTCTAAGTTACAGATGGGGCGGCCTCGACGCAATCTGGCAGACAACAACCAAGAATCTCAACTCACGCCGAGACGTATTTTCTGTAGAGGATCTTCCAAATACCCTTTCCGATGCTGTCAAAGTTACTCGAGACCTTGGCTTCGAATGGATATGGATTGATAGTCTCTGTATCGTTCAGGGTGACAGGGAGGACTGGGCGAAAGAAGCTGTCAAAATGACGTACATCTATCAGAACGCCATTGTGACCATCTCGGCAGATTCAAGTCAGGACGCGAAGGCTGGACTTCATAAGGAGAGATCAACGTCCATGTTCAACAAACAGAAGAGTATTAAGATCTGCAGCACGCTTTCTACAGGCAAGGAGAGTGCAATCTATATTTTTCCCAATCAAAAGACAAGGATGGATGAGTCGTTTGATAATATCCGAGACATGGGCGATCTTCTAAGTCACTGCTCATTACGAGACCGGGGATGGACAATGCGAGAGCGCATCCTCTCGCCACGCATCGTTCACTACGCTTCTGATCAGCTCTACTGGGAGTGCTACCACGGTATTCAAGAAAGTGAAGACAAGCTCCTTTGGATGGGTCGGAGCTCTACCATCCCGAAGATAGCCCACCGCATCAAATCCGCAAAGGATGACAAAACCAAAAGGAAGGAATTGAAGCAGATGCTTTACAACTGGTATGTTCACATAGTAGGTGGAGATTACTCGCATCGCTTTTTGACATACGGCGAGGATAAGCTCGTTGCCATCGGAGGTGTAGCCAGAGCTCTTGATGACATCGAACCTATGGGTTACATGGTCGGTCACTGGGGTGAATACGATGATGAACTTGTCAAAAGTCTCTGTTGGAAACGCGGCGGACCCGGTCAGAAAGCTGTCAATTATCGTGCACCATCTTGGTCATGGGCCAGTCAGGATTCACCTATCGACTATGGAAGCTACAGCCTCCTCGGCACATTGGATGACGCGATAGTAGCAGAGCCCGTGGCATGGCAAGCTTCAGCTCCAGACGGAACATTCTTTGGGCGCTGTACAAATGCCTACCTCCAGATCAAAGCGAAGTTCGCCCGCGGAACGGTCTTCCCTAACTGCGGCCATGACTTCAGCGATTATCAACAATCCGGTGCCTACGGCGGCTACACCGTTGCTCCTCCGAAAGAAAGGTGCGCTTTCTTGATGCTTGAGGGAGGGGAGACATCAGATCTTGTCTGGCTGGACGAGAGCCAAGCTACAAAAGAACCGGTTCGTGAAGGCATTGATGTCAAGGTCGTTATGCTATCAGAAGTTCGATCTGATGGTGAAGGGCCGCATCCTGGAGCTTGTTTGATCTGTACTCTGGATAAAAATTACCATCTCACGAGAATTGGCTTCACGGAGAGTGTCAATCCATGGAAGGAGGGAGAGGGCCGGGAGGAGCCTCCGATCACGGGACCAAAGCTTTGCGATAAGGAGGCTATGGAACTGATCATCATATAAAGCCCATTATTGAATGATAGGGAGAGAAAATATACATAATTCAAAGTATCATTCAATTCGATGTTCGGACATTTTCGTCCGTGAGAATGCCGAGGAGTGCAGCAGCAGGGTTCTCACACGCGCCCAGCCGGCGTTTGTATTATGTCCCCGAGATCTATAACATCTCGAAGTTCGCTCTTCGGACAAATAAAGTATAAATATTGGGCGTAAGACCATTCGTGAACTATGACCCAGAGATCTTGTAAGCCCACATGTTATTCTCTTTTGAACGATATCCATCAGTGAGTCATGTCTTCGGCCGAACATACAGCAACCACGTCAACTTTATTGGCAACGGCGACAGCATACCTGGACATCTACGCAACGCTAGACACGGAGGCCTACGCAGCCCTTCTCAGCGACGATTTCACGTTCGAAATGGCCCCAGCTTCTGCCAGTTTACCAACACTCGATCGAGACGCCTGCATTTCTCGCGTCAGCGCCATTAAGGAAGTGATGTCTACGTTTCCTGTTACGATCATCAAGTCTTGGCCGAATTCGCCGTTGAGACAGGTCCTTGTCTGGGCCAGGTCTGAAGCGCATTTCCATGAGCACCTCAGAGACGGGGACCGTGAACAGTGGGAGTTGAAGGGGGAGTACATGTTTCTCATGACAATGGATGGAAGTGGGATGAAAGTTGAGCACGTTTTGGAGTTTGTGGACAGCAAGGCGACGGCGGATATCACTACGATGGTCTTTCGCGCCTTGGAGAAGAAGAAAACATTCAGTAGTGCTTGAATCAGTTCTGAAATACATCAAGACCCTCTGGCTTCGAGAACTTTGTTTGGATTTCTATTAATTCTTTTAAAATGATATCAGAACGCTTCTCAAAACTCCTAATGCGTATAGATATTTCACACCGAGTGACTATCAGACACAACCTTGCCTTTGCGACTTTCCGCACGACCCATCGCATAGAGTCGAGTCGCACCATATAGTTGCGTGGTAATCCACAGCGCAAATACAGTCGGCGTAGCAATCTTCCACTCAATAGCCCATCGATCCCAAGAGCTATGAAGCAGGTATATCGTCACGATGGTCTCAATACCGGCTGCTGTTACTGCCCAAATGCAACATCCAAAGGCAAGCTTGGATAACAAGGCAGAGTTTTCGCGCTTGACTCGCCAGATGATCATGGTAATGAAGATGGGTAGCTCGACGATGACATCGAAAGCACCTGGATGGGAGATGTTAGCATGGGATGCGATATAAGTATGGGCATACTAACCCCAGACCATGCACATATAAAACTCCAGTGTTGCTTCAGGGTGCTTCTCTGGCTCGGCGAAAAGACTAATAGCCGTCTGTGTGATAACAAGTAGACCGATATGATGGGCAATGCTGATATAACTCGCAAATTTGGTTCGAAAGCACATCTCGAAAAGGTAATAGGCGCTGTAAACCTCCGCTGCGACAAACAAGAAGTCGCCCACGGTGACAGTACCACCTTTGCTCACGGGCGTGTGGAAATGAGCATTGCCGGCAAGGAAAGCGAAGATAGGATACGCCGTCGATATTAGCAAGGATGCAAGTATAAATGTGCCGACATGGAAGTATACGAAGGAGCGTCGTCGTCGTTCATCCTTGCGTTCTTGGAGTTCTGCGTAGACTCTTCTGTGTACACGTGGGAGAACCCATCGTTCGAGGATGTTGGCGAGTAGGACTATGCCTATGATACTGCATACGAGGATGAGAGAGCCGTAAGGAAGTAATTTCGTGAGAGGATTGTTTTCCAAGACCTGAATCTTGGGATGATGACGCTGGATAGCCATGACGAAGAGGATAACAAGAAAAGAAACGATTTGGAAAGAGAGTAAGTCACTGAGAGGTGGGTACAGTGAAGGAAAGTGCTAATCAGGGAATTCTATCATTCTTATTATGCGGATACTGGGCAGGTGCCGTCGAGGAGTATTATACGATGCATTACGTTGCATAACCTAGGTACATAAAATAACAATTCCAAATGGCATTGGCCGTATCGTTAAATTTCCCGCGATATTAAAATACGAACAAGCCATACATTTCTCGGACTCGGCACCAAGTCAGTCGTAAGCGACAAAGGGCTTCTAGAAGAAAAGAAAAGCGAGTCCGAAAAACCATTGGCTGCACCGTAGAGACGATGGTGCGTCAGTGGCTCAACCGTAATAAATATAGGGGTCCAAGGTCTGGAACGGCTAAGCCTCAGAGGGGTCCACTGTCGCCAATCTCGCTACAGATCCACTTGGTGCTGCCGTTTTCCGGGCTTGTTCGCAACGTTACGCGGCTTTTACGGTTTATCGGCATGTTCCCTTTGTTCAATAGTCTTGGCTATGAATAGACGATGGCTTGCCTTGTCCGCATTCGGACAATTGAGGTACGCGAGTGTTGTCTGTTTCAAAAGATCTAGCAATCGTTGGATACCCCGTAGCGCTCATTGTTTATGTCTCTTGGCTCTCCACTAACAAGGAGTTCTCAAGACCGGCATGATGTGTGATTCGAGCATACACATGGACCATTGAGAAACCACATGTCGGCTTGAAAGACCGTCAAGGGAGCGCTTATTCGTCAGTTGTTGCCTGGGTTAACATGAGAGGTCAGTGCTCTCTCCAATATGTCTCACAATCAATTAGTTCATCCGTCCTACAGTACGCGCGAACCTCTCAACTTCGTCAATTGGCTTTTACAGGGTCATTGGGGCTGAGTAGGACTTCACTCATTCAGGTACTAGCCGATCCCAAGGCTGACAGCTCGCTAGACGACGCTAGAGACGGCCAGACCGGTCATGATACCTCTTAGGAAGGTCAAAGCATCGGCATTCGTAAATCACAATCTGTAATTGTCCAAGCCATATAAGTTGACGTCATTGTCAACAACGTCGAACTAGTTGCCTTTACCCGACCTCGGCATCAGATCTACCAGAGCGCCCGGTTTGATACGGAGCTATGGACTCTGGATGTCTGCTTCCAAAGTCTCTCGCTTCGCAATTGTGGAGTGAAATGTAGGATGTTAAAGAGGTTGTTGGAAGCGGGCAAGTCATCCGTTCTGATACACCAGGTCTTCTGTCTCATGATGGATATGAGCCAGCGACGCTCACATAGAGTACGTGGCATGATATTACCAACTTTGATCTAACACCCAATCGCAAGAATATATTTGCAAATAGGCTATAAGATTGAACCCTGTAGTCGCTTTTAGCAGCGCTTCAGGTCATGCAACCAACTAGATCTCGTATGCACCCCAGTACCAAAACTTTAGTCACTAAGGCATCTATCCTATCCATCTAGCCGAACTGGTCAATCATGGCACTCAAGTTCCCCTGACTACTCTATTGACAATACGCAGTGCTGGTGAACTACATTATACGTTTCACGGTTCCTGTACACCAGTCGACCACTACAGACCACTGACCGCTAAGAATGATGATTTTGTTGATACCCAATGGCCTGTTCATTGCGATGATGTCCTTCAGTGAAAGCGTCCAATACGAAGGCCTTCAATCCTTGACATTGGCATTTTTGTGCGTTTGTCGTGCTGACTTAGTTCTTCAACCTCTTTACGCGTGCTTGTTTTGGAGCGGGTGCTAGCGCGAGTGTTCGCGTCCGGTTCAATTGTGATAGGGAGCCTCTGCGGTTGCATATCTGATAAGACATTACATAAGAAGCACCAACTACAAATATGTAGCTGCGTCTTTTCTTATTTTGTTCCAGCTCTCAGTCATTTTAGTTGATTCGGTGAATGGAGGTTCCAAAACACCCCGGTCCAACCGTCCTTTGCAGATCATGGTGGAATCTCCCTCACAAAAAGTGACCGGCGATCAAACTTCATCTAGTAAGGGCAGTATGACAGCCTAACGGAGCCACTGCATCCTCAAAGTCACAGTATAATATATTAGTCTCAATACTTACAAGACTCCATTCCGATCAGGACAACCTTCCACAAGATACTCATCGCAAGACGGAATCTTGACATATGGTACAGGGTAACTCACCGAGCTGGGCTCGAACAGAGATGGACGCAAACGGGCGGGACCGGATTAACGTGTGTTCCTCAAAGCGTGCACAGGCCACCACCAGCCTCTCCGCTGAACCGCAGAGCGCCAACAAAAAAACGTATCAAAACAGTCAGTATCACCAGCATCTTGTCGAGTCAAAACGATATCTTAACATGTCGCTGGATCGCACGCTCATAACTCATATAAATTACTGCTTTTCTACCCTCTTCTAGACAACACATCCTCTCTGATATGGATTGCTGATACCAGACCGCAATCTGAACGCGTGACTCACGTGACCAGACCCACTCAGTTCGCTCCCCCTTCATGATCCACAGCACTCCAAACCTTGCATCATCACCACATTCGCTCCATCACCACCACAACGCCGCATCACAAGAAGCGACCCGTTCATCTCGCAGCGTGCTGGAGATCAATAGGTCAATTCTCGAGATACCCACACGCGTTCAAAGAGCAGGTTACTCGGCTCTGCGGGCGTTATAATTGCCGAGTCCTACCCATCGAACGAGTGTCTTTGACATCCTTTGCTGGAAGGACCGGGTTCTGCAGAAGGGGTCTGCTTAGTTTCGCAGCGTGCTGGTGACTTTGCAGATCGCCTGGTGTCCGAGACTTTCGCTCTTTGCTCGTATCGTGGTCGGCAACATATCAGACTTCACGCGCAAACAACCGGCAACTCGTCGCTGCAGGCGTTATAATTGCCGAGTCCTACCCATCGAACGAGTGTCTTTGACATCCTTTGCTGGAAGCACCGGGTCTTGCAGAAGGGATCGGTTCTATCTTGCAGCTTTGCTGGGGAAGAGCTGATTGCCTGTTGACGAGCCTGGATTTGTTTGTGCGTTGAGGTTCTGCAGGTACGTATCGTGAACGTTGCTTCTCATGATCCATTCTAGGAATGTCGTCTTCAACACCCTCACCATGTCTTGACATCGACGAGACCGCGCCTGCTGTTGTTGAGTGGGAATGCGACGGCGTTGCGCATCATCTTGCGAAGCCAGATCCCAAAGTCGACAGTATCATCTTTAGAACTCGGTTGAGCGGCTCGAGCGCGCTCTTCCAAATACGCTTCCCCATCAACCTGAAGGGTGTGGACGGTGTTTCGGCCATCACAATCTCCCTTCAACCCTCTTCCATCACATCATTCGAGTTTACCTCCCCTAAGACGGTTCCCGACGCGGCGAAAGACAAGTTCAATGGAGGAGTCACTCGCCTAGCATTTCGAGTCAGCCAGACTGCTCAGATTCTGGCTCCTCTCGCTGCGAAGGACCCCCTTGCACCGTCGAAAGCGCAATCCGGCAAAGTTCTCGACGCTGTTCGCATGCTTGCCGACGCGACTGTTTTTATAGTGTATATAGGCGACAAGAAGCTATCGAATGAACAATTTGTATCTATCAGCGACGCAGTGAAACGGGGTGGTCTAACGCCCTTCCGCGACCAACATGACCTTGCAAGCATGTACCACGGTACAGGAGCCAAGATCGTCGACCTCCTGCCACCAACGCAAGACGCGCCCCCATCCTATAACGAGACCGAATCCCCGCCACCGCCGCCCCCAATCAACGAGAGAAAACGCCGTCGAGTCGATAGCGAAGACAAAGACAGCGATGCTATCTCCCAAATATGGGCTGAGCTGAAGGCACGAAGCGAGCGCGACCAAACAATACAGCACGAGCTGGCCGATTTGAAGAAAGAGAACAATACCCTTCGAGACGAACTGGCGCAGATCCGTCAACAAATGGCAGCCTTCCATCAAAACCTAGACGCGCTGAAAACAGACGTTGAGCACCTTCAAGGTCAAGACAAGCAGACCACCGACGTGATGGAAGGATATGATACGAGGCTTGTTGAGTTACGGGATGATCTTGAGGATCTTGACGCCAAGGTCGACTCCATCCAGGAGCATCGCGACGAGAATGGCGTGGCGAGGGACTTTCTCGATAAGGTTCGCAGCGATGTGTACGACGATATTGTCTCGCGCCTCACAGGCTGAACATGAGGTCTCGCTGGAGTTCGCCATCACTACATACCCAAACCATAGTGGGTTGCGACGCCTAAACCCGACAGGCGCCTGGTGTTGACAAGCATAACAGCCTGTCTTCTTCCCAAGCAACATGGTCCCTCGCGACCTGGCAGGCTGCCATCGCCGCCGCTGCCCCGTCCATGAGCCAGACCTATGCTGAGCTGCGACTGCTCTACCGCGGTCAGCAGCCTTCCAGCTCAGAGCCCACCTGTTGCCTCCGCCCGACGCCGCCTTGAGCTTGACGCCTGGCCCCGACTACTCCAACGCTGTTGACGTCACAGCGCTGCGCGTCTCGGCAGCCCCCATCTCGCGATCGCCTTCCAAGATGGGCGGTCCATGGTGTCCAGATATTACTGACCGGCTTCAGGTTCGACACTCGAACATCGGGTTGCCGACGCTCTTGAACGTGGCGCCACACATGATTGCAGATGTCCAAGAACGCTCTGCATGTTCTCCGACTATCTGCCCAGGCGCCGTCGCAGAAGATTGTGATTAGAACCTTGGCTTAGGCGAAAGCTGGAGCACACCCTTCCCACGTCCACCACTTCAGACGATGCCGTCTATTCTGTTGCCTGTTGTCGCGGGCATGGACATACGCATTATACCCTAGCAAGCCATGTTGCATCTTGCCTATCTCTTTGAACCATCTTTGTATATACCCTTCTGTGTTGTTCTGCAAGCGATTATCTATACATATATTACACTGCCAATTTCCCACCTACTTCTCTCGAGGCGCCCCCTCACCATCCACTCGCCGTGACTCTTGAAACGACCATCCCTTTGTCGTCAGCCTGAACGTTCTTCGCGCACCGCTCTACCAGCTCGTAGCGATGTGTCGCATGATTGCCGTCGCATCGGTGATATAGATCTTCCATCGTGGCGACCTGTTCGCGCCGGACTTTCGTACGCAAGATACCTCCGACCCGCGCTTCACTTGCACTTTCTTGAGCCTCTTCCCTCTTCATTGGATCCAATTGAGCTTTCTACCGCCCCTCTGTTCTCTTGATGCGAAGCTTCTCTACCTCATCCTTTGTCGCGCCCACCACCAACTTACCGCCATCGACACGATAGCGACCGAGTGACACAATCTTCCTGTCTATTGAATTGACGCATCAGGACTACCAACTTTAGTTGTCAATGCAAAAAGAGTAGCCTTATTGCAATTGGCAAAAAAACATACAACAGCGGGGATTCGCTGGTCGTCACCGACCCAACTACTAATCCGCCCCTTACCAGCTTGACTATGGGAGAGCGGACGGGATCCCGTATTTTCTGGTAGGTATGGTCGTATGTGGAAGA